>JAPMLY010000822.1:2500-156086 GCA_026401115.1 Tetraselmis chui
TCGTCTGTTACGCCCCATGGACAGAACTCAAAGAATACGACAAGCAGAGCCCCCTCTGCTGCCGGTATTCATGTTCTTTTGTCCTACCGCATGGTTTGTAGCTGAATATGTTTACTTTCTATGCTCGTTTTGCAGTCCGCGGCGTCGCGAATGGACTTACAAGGTGTCACATATGACAAGGCGTAGACATTACTTGTAAACAAGGCTACACCCTTTGTTGTCCTGCCACAATCAGGACAGCGCAATACGCTCAGATCAGTATCAAACAACTGCGGTATACTGATATTTATGGCATATGCGTCACGCACAGCTCTTGCACACTACGGAGCCGGAAGTTGGTGCCTGGATGGCTAGGCGCCGAGCATTTTTGTCTATTTAGTATCTGGTGTTCTTACATACCCAGTAGTATATTAGCAGCAGCGCAGCTGCGCGAGACGTCAGGGCATGACCTAGCCTTGGTGTCACGAGAGGCGTGCCGACCTTTGCTGAAGCGACACCGCCAAAGCAATACTAGTATTAAATTACCTCTGCCGAGCGAGTCAGTAAGCGACTAAATGTCGACTTCCGCGATACCATCGATAGTCAGCTTGATCCTGTCCTTAATGTCGTTGAGAAGGCCATCCAGGGCATTGCCGACACCAGCGAAGGCCCCGCCAGCCTCAACCACGATTCCGTCGATATCTGCAAGAATCTCTTCTTTGAGCTCAGCAGCAAAGTTGTCCCAATAGCCCGCGTCGAAAATGTTATCAAGGTCGAAATTAAAGTCGCCAAAGCTCCTAGACTTAATGTCTTCAACAAGTGTCACCACGTTGTTACGGATAGTGTCCGCCAGGTTTGTAGCCATGTCATTGACCTTGGATACCCGTTCTTGGATGTCTGTTTCCAGGTCGCTTTTGGTGTCGTCCAGCAAGGAGTCAAGGCCAGGTAGCAACTGATCAAGTAGCTGCTCGGAGGTATACTCGCCGCAGGCGACGCCACCGACAAGCTCGCACGGGTCGTAAGCCTTGATGCCGATGGTCACACGCTTCAACACACTGAGCCTGACCTTGTTGGCAAACTCGGCGTCGAAGGGGCTGCCGAAGCCGGTTTCAGAGAACGACTCGTCAATCTTGCGGCGCACCTCGGCTGCTGTCTGCTTGGCGAAGTCGTCACCTAGGGGGTTGCCCCCAGCGAATCGGAGCAAAATATTTTCCTTGACCGTCTCAGTTAGTCCGTCAACAAAGGAGCCATCTAAGAACCTACTCAAGTCAACCTTGTTATCGGTATTTAGCTTCGATAGGATCGCTGCCTTGAGCTTGCGAGCGAAGTCGTCGCCGGTTGGGTCAACGGCACTCTCTGACAGCGCAGCCAACACCTTCGTCCTGATGTTCTCAGACAAGTTCTTTGCGAAGTCGTCGTCGAGTACATCCTGGTCCAGCTTGTCCAAAATTGACTCCTTGATTAGGCTGCTGTAGTCACTGGCGAAGTCGAGGTCCGCGAGGCCGGGGAGGGACTCATCAAGCTGGTTAAAAACGTTCTCAATGATGGCATCGGATAGATCCTTCACGAAGTCGCCATCCAGAGGATTTCCCTCAACGCCGAGAATATTCAGCTCAAAATCCGTATCGAGGTCCTGTCGTATGTTTTCAGCAAGGTCGTCAAAGTCGAGGCCGTTGAGGAACTCGCCGATCTGCGCCTGAAACCGCTCCACAAGACGCGCCGCCAATGAGTCAATAGCGCTGACATCAATCCTTGAACTGCTGCCAAGCGACCTGATCTTCCTCACGATAAGATCACGCAAGTTCGACTTCAGCGCCCGACGAGGGTGGAAACTGCTCCTCGCGCCCTGCACGTGAGAGACTGCTAGCCCGAGCAGCAGGAGCAGCGCCGCCGCTGTGCGAAAGGTAGGTCGGGAGCGCGCCATTAAGCCTGCAAGACCGGCGGATGTCGGTGATGCGGCACTGGTGAAGGCAGTCTCCCAGCCGAGAAGGACGCGCACGCACAGGAGCCTTAACCCTGCGACAAATGAGCGAACCCTCTCGAGAAGGGTCCAATATTTGTCGTGCCAGTCCGAGGAGTCGAGACCGCTTGCTCCGGGGCACCAAAGTCGTGCTCGCGACGATTCGTAAATTCTTATTACCATGTTCGGTAATCCCTGATACTAAAATTTGTATAAAATACAGCAGATGTAATCGTTTTTAATGTAGTAATTCACTCTTAGACACTACACAGTACTGCTATAAATAGTATTGTATAATCGACATATTGCTACAGCAGTAGTTAAGAAGGCATTTATTATCACGGGTAAGTGGACCGGCGCGTCATGAGATGCGAAACGTCGAGCCGTGCTGGTAACGCCGTCTGCGTACCACGTGAAGATATTACGACGTGAAGAAATGCGTACGATGTGAAGGATTACAGGAATTTAGTCTAGTGCCTCGGGGATATGCGTATGATAAGTACTACATTTGTATGACTAATCGTACACCAAAGTCTCGTAAAAAACGGGTCAGCCCCACGCGAGGAAAACTTAGTACTTCGCCAAATTTGGCAGCGTGTACCTGAGGGTGTTCTCTGCTTAACTCCGTTGACTCAAAACCTGGGGTGGTGCGGAAGCGGTTCAAACGTGTAATTTGCCGAGGTTGCATGTCGGCGACCCACCACCACCACCTTGAGGAAGACCGTAACGACTGGAGCGCGCGTCTCCGCCCGTAGAGCCCCCCTTCAGCCCCTAAATGATGGTGCACAACGACAACAACGTGACCGAACCTACGGGATAGTCGGCGAGTCTATCGGTGAAGGCCTGCGGGGGGTAATTTGGGATAGCATGCCGCCGAAACACGAGTCGGCTCGCGCTTTACGCGCCGAATCCGACAACGCATGCAGTTTAACTTCAGCACCAACACAAACCAACAACGCACAACGCGTTGCAGTGCGAATGTCCTTTCAACCCCCCCGGCCAACGGTGCAAATTACCGGTGCAGTTACGGAGAGTGCGTTACTAGTACCAATTATTACAGGGTCGGTAGTGAGTGATACCGGTCCGCCGACTATCGAACCCACACTACCTATCGACCTTATGTCGTGGGGGTCCTCCGCTAACTCTAGCTCCAACGACACATCGCCACCTACCGAGGTGGGAGAGGTTCCCGGCAACACCAGCGAAGTCCTCGATATGGAGGTCGGCTCGTCCGACGACGATGGCGACCCCGCTCTCCCCGACGATACCGTCGAGGACGCCGTGTGGGTCCCACCCGTACCTGGCGACACCGTCACATTATGTCAACCAAGGACAATAAACCCAATACCGAGGATGCTCGTGGGTTTCATATCAGTGAGCACCGTGGGTTTCTCCTTCTTGTCATTTATGTGTAAAACTATGGGCAAGGTCAGCGATCGTGTCAACCGCACCGCGCGTCTTAGTTGGTCATTAACTTGTGCCGTTGTGCGGGGGCGTTTGTTACGTGCGAGCTTGTAAGCCATGAGGTGAATGTTGCATCGAAATTGCTCAAGGTCCGCCATTACTTATCATTTTACCCCATGATATTCTCAACCTCATAACTCACGGAATTGGTGTGTTTTCGTACATGCACCGAAGGTAGATTGGCACACACACACACACACACACACACAGTTTGACACACCCCGTGTGTGTTTGTGTGTGTGTCAGTGTGCAATGTGTGCATGTGTGTGTGTGTGCATGTGTGTGTGTGTGTGTGTGTGTGTGTGTGTGTGTGTGTGTGTGTGCCTGTGTGTGTGTGTCTGTGTGTGCGTGCGCGCCAGTGTGTGTGCCAGTGAGTGTGCGTGTGCGTGTGTGTGTGTGTGTGTGTGTGTGTGTGTGTGTGTCAGTGTGTGTTTGTCAGTGTGTGTTTGTCAGTGTGTCGGTGTGTATGTGTGCCAATGTGTGGGTGTGTCAGTGTGTATTTGTGTGTGTGTGTGTGTTTGTGTGTGTGTGTGTGTGTGTGTATCAATGAAGGCTTTAATTATAATCACGGAAATGTCAACCATTATTGTCATTGTCTCCAGGCAATCAGCACAACTGTTATGTTTGCATCGCCCATGGTCGCGGTTGCTGCAAGGTAGTGCGATCAGATAGATTACTTTTCAAAGGGGATGCTTGTGTTGTTTACATGTAGAGTATGCACAGCCACATCTGTCCTAGCAACTTCACCATATAGTCGGAACCCAAGATTGTTGGTTCCGACTAGCGACTACCTTGGCCGGTATTTGCGTTACCGACTGATGGAAACTAGTCAAGTTTCACGTCTCCGCTTCCCACCCCTACTCAGCCCTAACTATCAAGGACTTTGCTGGGATTTTAAGTAAGACGTTGGTCTACAACGGGCTACAGGATCACGCTGTGCCGGCCCAACGTCGGGGAAGGACAATATCCGTACCTTTGGGCGAACCGAAACGGATCCTCCAAGAAGAGCGCGTCCACGTCCCAAGTAACTTTGGCCGCTCAGAAAAGGGCCGAAGCAAGCAAGCTCGCTGCCTCCGCTGCTACCGCGACGATGGTGTCCTTCATTGGACGTCTTTCTATTGCGTGCAGTGTGGGATTCCCCTATGTATGCCCGGCTCCTGCCATAGCCGCGACTGCTTCGAGCACCACATGCGACTAGACCCGGCCGCGCTTGGCAACATGAAGCGGGTCCGCACGGGATAGATAAACACGCCCCACTGCTGCGCCCCCGCTATCTATTACCCTTCCCGCCTCCACTGTTGGGCGGGCGTGGTCATACCATGCCGTAGGATAGGGATGGTCGCTCGCTCAGGAGCGCGAAGTCGGTTGTGCAGACGAGATTGAGCTTAGGTATGTCTACCGCTACTTAAGACATTCAGTAACTGTAAATAGCGGTATTTAACAGAAAAAGTATTGATTATGAAAATGCGTGATCATACAGGCGGGTGTATGATATATCAGATCGTACACATATCCCCGAGGCACTAGCAAAGAGAGTTCATGCAACGTCTTTCTGCTGCTCTTCATGGTACCTATTAAAATTACTTGATGGCCACCCGCCACTTTGTGGCCAGCGACCGTAAAAAATTCTCCTTCGCAGCCCCTGAGAGGTGACCTCTTTGGGATTTTGCTACCCTTCAAGCCCTAGGCATCGACCCTATGTCATAAGCACGAGGATTGGGGGGCTTCGGGGGGCTTTTTGATCATTTGCCGGTCGTCACGCCGGCTTTCCAAGTCCAGGATAGTCAACATCGACTCGCACCAAAAACCACGCACCGTAACAAAAAAAGGGGCTTCCTTTAAGACCCTCCTTCAAACATCTTGAGTGACCTTCTAGCGCCCCAACTCCCCCAAACCAAGGTATGTAGTCCCCTAAAGCATGGTGGGCCGGGTTGGTGGGTGTCGTGCAGTCACACACGTCCGTAACACGTTCTGTTCTCCGGGCGTGTGGATCGCCGGTGTTGCCCGTTTTGAAAATGTATGTACCCGATCTCCAACCAACCCGTCGGTCCTCGCGTCACCTTTGCGAACGAATTTCATTTATTTATGCATATCATCGACGAATCCTAGGCAATTCCACACCTATGACGTTGTGCACAACGCTCGCGCCCTCTGGTGACACCTCGGCGGTTTTGCATCCACCTAATTTGGGCGGGGCAGCCAAGCACGACCTTCGCTGGGGAACGCATATCGGACGGGACAGCCCATCAAGCCAAAAGAGAATGCCCTTACGGATCAACAATGACAAGAAGAATAACACATATGGGCTAGGGAGGATAGGAATATGAACAACAGCACAAAATGAGGCGATTGATGTGCTATAAGGTGACGTATATGCACGAAGGATGAAATAGTCTCCGAAAGGGCGGAGACCATATAATGATCAGAGACAAAATGCAGAGGATGCTACCATATTAAAGAATCTACCCCTTGCAGTGAAAACTGTTATCAATGCAAAGACGCTACTCCAGCCTACTAGCATAGAACGTAAGGGGGTCTACATGCCAACACCAGTCGAAGCGAGAATCAACTATATTCTTGCTCTAGATGTACAAGGAAGCTATGGGACCTTTCCTTGTTCACGAGTCTCCACCAACATTAAGATGTCCTTAGCCATACACCTGGACAGCGAGCATATGGCACGCAAACAAATTTTTCAGAGAAATTTTACACACGGGTGTTAAGTTTTCATAATGGCTGGCAAACAAGCACATGCCAATTCGGACGGTCGATACGGAATACGTTTCCCACTAAGAGCTCAGATACGTTCAAGCACTTTGTGCTCATGATTCACGGGCTACACGATAGGGTGGATAAAGAAGGACGAAGAAGCTACTGAAATAGGTTATAACTTTCAGAGTTCAAGGCTGAACCATATGAGTCGAAAAGGCCGATGGTGATAGATTGACTGCGAGAGGAGCCAAGGAGGTGCGAGCTAACTATTATGACACGAAAGTAGATACACTTTGGCAAAGCAGCGCCTCGAGAAGTGAAACAATGCTATCGTTACGTCTAAGGAAAACGGCTGGAAGTGCAAAGTTGTCGTCGGCATGGGTAGAGGCGAGACATGGGAGTGTCAAGCAGACCGAAGCCCTAAGACGGTGGGAAAAAAGAGCCGATCGCAGTGGCGCTACTACATAAGCTCGCCAATTGCGCCCCTGAAAAGCCCGATTAGTATATCACTGTTTTCCTAAGAGCACGGCTTACAACCAACAACCGTGTCGGGGATAAGGGTGATGGAAAGCAGTTAAGCAGATGTGTTGGAGCCTCCGAATGTCTTTATTGGTAACGGAAAAGTCAGAAACTGTGCCGCGACTTACCGCAAAACGTCGGCACGGTCACACATCTCCATCCGCCCCCCCGGAGACCCAACCGTTACTTAAATTTTGCCGCCGGCCACATTCTCCGAGCCAGCTCGGCTGCGTTGGATGTAGCGCCGACATACTGGCGGTTAGATAGCGGGCGTGCGACAAGATGCGGTGGGTAGGTCAGGTGATGCATCCCTGATTTATACTGTAGTTATCGTTTTCCCACCACTAGTCATAAAGTGTTTAATTGTAACAAACGACACCGTGTTTTCGACCCCACACCACTGCCATGTCACATGGTCACATGCGCAAAAAAACCACATCAGCACCTTCCTTTAGACCTGAAGCTTTCATTATGCTTTACACGCTTGGATTCTAGTAACTACTCAGGATGTGGTAGTCATTTCCCCCCAAAAATTTTACGGCCTTGTGCTAGAAAGTAATGTTTACATGTACCTTGGGTTCATATCTCCGTGATGCTTTGCAGGAGGGCAATGCTGATGTTGTGGCATGCCTTGTTGTTCCCCGGGCTTAGGTTTTTTCCTCTTTTCTTCTTTTTGCTTGGTGACTTATATTGCTTTTTCTTGTAAGGAAATTTACTTAAACGAGAAATTCAGCCTCGCTCTAGCAGCGCGACTGGGAGTCAAATTATGTCAAGGATTACGTCTTGCTTACAATTTAGAAGAACAGGCACTAAAACACCTATTCATAGGTCTTATTTCTATTCAGCGCTTGATCAAGGAAGGGTGGGTAGTGGGTTACGCGAGCCGATTGGTGAGCGCAAAGGCAAAAGTGGCTACTACCAGTTAGGGGAGCTTCTTTAGACGTAAATCTTGTGGGCGCCCGCCGCGGACAGTTTACTTCGCTTGTGACGCTTTGTCTCCGCGCGGTGCCTCATGCAGACTCAAAATAGTACGTTTACAAACCTCTAAACCCCAATGTTTTATCCATATATATAAGAATTTTGCCACTGGGAGCCATATCATATGCCATATAGGAATCAGTTGAAGGTCGGTGTAGGCTACTGACCCGGGGTGTGGCTTGTCGATGAAGGCTCGGCGGTTGTATCAAGAGGAGGCGAGGTGACATTTCGTAGGCGAATTCCGCGAAGACACGGTCCGTATGGCTCGTCTCCCCTCCGCCCTTGCTGTTTCGGGTGTGGGATGCCCACACACGGGCGGTCTCCTCGAGCGCGATGTGTGTGTGGTTGCTTTGACGCATGGTGATGACCGCGGCTTTGAATTCCGGCGAGTCCTGGGGGTTATTATGAATGTATTCCGGAGGTGATATACTCGTTGTGTAAGCGCAGGCGGTGTGAGCAGCGTGTCATGCCGTGACGGGACATTATTCGAGTGCGGTGTTGTGCTGGCGAGCGGAGAGGTGGCGACAGGTGTCGCAAGTGAGTTTCCAAATTTGTGGGCCGTCGAGATGTTGGAGAGGTATCTCGAGGCCCGGGACAATGTAGGGTCCCCATGGTTATGTATCGATGTGGTAGTCCACATCCTGCAAAATTGCTTGGGTTACCGTCGTCGCTGGAGCTAGGGCCATGGGTCGCAAGTTAGGGGTGATCGAGGGTTTATCGGTTCTCAATTGTGCGCTACGGGCTTTGGGCTCCGTAGTTCCACCCTCATGCGGGTCGTCTACGGCGATGGGAATGGCAGGTTGGGTGCTTACTTGCTTTGCAATTGCTAATTGAGTGATGAAGAACGATATCAACTCTCAATGAATTCAAGCGCCCTTCCGATGTTGTTGCGTTAGCTAGTAAGCGTTGGTCTTGTTTTGTGATTCATGCAAATGTAAGAAATTCCGGCACGAAGCGAATTTCGCCTACAATTTGCCGATTAGTAGACATCGTGTTAGAGCATGGTAAAGACTCTCGGCAGTGATAGACGCAATCAAGTGTAAGCTGTCACGAGAGCTACGATGTGCACAGCCACGAGAGCTGCGATGCCGTTGCGCGAGCCGATGGGCGAGTGCAAAGGTACAAGGTAGCTGCTACTAGTTAGAGGACTTGTTGTAGAGGTAAAGCACGTGCGCGTCCGCCGCGGACAATTTACTGCGCTTGTGACGCTTTGTCTCCGCGCGTTACCTCAAGCAGACTCAACATGGTACCAATATAAGAGTAACTCCACTTGTGGGTACCCGTACGAATGCTTCCTAAATGAAATCATTTTTTCTTACAAGAAAATGCAGTTGAAAGCACCAAGCCAACGAAAAAAGTAAATACCCCTACCGGTCGAACCCCGGGGGACATGAAGGCTTGAAACAACATCAGCACCGCCCTCATGCAAAGCATCACGAAAATAAGAACCCAAGGCGCAATGAAGAACGACGGAAAGGCGCTGCATGAATTCCCAACGTATATCACCCAAAAACCGGCGGAAAGGAACATACGAAGTAGACCGGCAAACAAACTCCTTCATGCGGACATATCTGTCGGAACGCAAGGAACGAGAATCTGGAATACCCATGCCCGAAAATCGAAGAACTGCCACCAAAAAGCCAAACGGTCAACCAGCTTGGCCGCCATCGACGCCAACCGACCCCCATCGATCCTCCATAGTAGTCATACATGGATTGATTGAACCAAAGGTGTGGCAAATAATGCCTAAGTGCGCAGGTCAGCACCAAGCTTACCATATTGTCTTTTTGCGCGTGGAAGGGGTCACATGTGACCCTTCCCATTCGGTTTCCTCCATCCGGTGCGAGCACACATAGATAATCGCAAAATTCACCCATTCCTTAGTATGTTGCTCGTCTAGGCATGTTTGGTCCGTGGTAGAAGACGGAGGTCGGTTGTGAGCATTACAGAGGCCTTACTGATGACATGTAATCATGGGTCTTAGCTACTTCCGACGGCAAAAAACAGCGCTAGGCAGAGTCTTTCACGGAATTGGTTGTCTACATCCATCGGCCTCAAAATCGGCTTAAACTGTTTCACACACATTTAAACTTTTTAATAAACATCATAGTGAGATATTGTGGCAAATTTCGTTGATTTCATATGGTTGGTGGCGGGTTTCATAGTGTGTCACATGTGACCCCTCCCATTTTTGAACATTAGGGGGTCATCTCATGCATAAGTGTGCCCCATAACTGGTTCAGAATGACTCCAAAATGCGCATACAGGTAGACCATAATGCAAGATACGCGATATAACAACATGGTACAAAATAAAGAGAAGGTTTGCGACCATTTAGTTATTTACATTTTTCCTATTGCTGTCCGTGCTTGATTTTACCACCTGAGCTGAGCTCTTGCCACCTAAAGCTGAGCTAGATCTAAAAACTACCTTTCAAGTCTCCTTTGCAGTCTTCCTCGCCACCCACTGCTGTGCCACGGCAAGAGACGGCTTGTTGGGGGGCAGGATGCCAGCATTGTGCTTGGCTAAGCACTCAGGATTCTGCGTAGGGCTACAAGCGAACATGCCCAACTGTCCCTCCACCCAAGGGCCACATGCGCAATGGTGTTGCGTCTTTTTTGAGCAATACCTGCACCTGCGGCGCTTGCAGCGGCCCCGCAAAGTCTCTCCAACCGGGTTCAGCAGCAAGTGGTGGGAGTCAACGGGGCGGTGGGACCGAAGGGCATGGCGCTCACCAATCTCGCGCATGCGAATGGTGCGATACATCATTTCATGTACCAGCATTCTCCGGAAGAAGTCGGGGCTGCATTGATGTTGGCCAGGCTTGAAGCGCTTCCACAGCAAGAAGGCGTTGATCTCGCTCATACTGATGAGTTGTGGAGCTTGAAAGTGGCCGGGCGTTGGTGATCGTTGCAAAGAAATGGGTCGATGTTGCGGTCCTGCCGTTTTTTCCATATTTGGCTCCCTACGATAAGGCTCTCAGGGTCGGGCTCATCCTCCGGCTCGGATTCGGCCTCCGGCTCCGAGACGCCCTCACTCGTGTCACTGTGACCGAGAGTAATCTCACCTTGGACGGGCAGCGAGTCGGTTGAACGTCCACGACCACGTTTTTCGGAGGTTAGAAACTGTAAGAAACCGCAGTAATTGCCACAGTCGGCGCCCGCCGGCGGCGCAGCGGCGGCGGCCCCGGAGGGGGGTGCGCTCGCAGGCCCGTCGGCATCCCCTCACCTCCCCGTGGTGGGCGCTGGAAACCCCGTAGCCGTGCCAGGCCTGGCACGGTAGGGGGCTAAGAGGGCCGACAGCTCGATCCGCGGGATCAGCAGCTGTCGGGAAAGCCCTGTACAGAGGGCTTTTGAATAAAATAATTTCTGTGCGATACCGGCGCCAAGATCTCCCGCTCGGCCCGTCCGATATGTTTTTTCGCGTACATATACTACTTAGGACAGTCCTACCTCGAGGAGGTGGGACCTGTACTTCATGAGCGTTTGATTGCGAGGAGGGTACGGCCGGATCAGCGGTGGGAGGCGGGTGTTGGTGCTGGTGGTGGCCAGCCGGGAAGTAGCGCCAGGAAAGGGCGCTCGCTAGCCGCCGACCAGCCATGTGCCGGTCGACACTTCTCAGGGGGGGAAGCAAGACCTGGAACAGGCCGGTGGCCGGTCGCAGGCGGAGGAGCGGCTATGTGAGGCGGCGGAGATCCTCTGGATCAGCCGCCGCCGGAAAGCCCTGTACGGAGGGCTTTTTTGGAAAATTAAAATAAAGTCTGTATCCGGCGTCGAACTAGTTGGGGAGCAGCACCAGGGTAGGGCGCTCACTAGCGAGCCGCCACGCCGACATGATACATCTCCCGAGGGGGGAGGAGTAGGCTTGGGCGGCAAGGAGGCCTGTCGCGAAGGACGGAGCGACAAGATCTGGCGACGACGACCCTCCGGGTCGGCGCCGTCGGAAAACCCCGTACGGAGGGCTTTGACTAATTTCCGTGCACCCGCGGCCCGACGGATCCGGCTACGGCGACCTGACCCCCCCCCCCCCCCCTCCTCGATACCCACTACCGGATAGACGAGACCCTTGCGGGGGGGGCCGGGTGAGCGCGGAGGCCCCTGTTTCAACAAAGTCTGCTAGGTGGACGCGCATCAGAGGGGGGGAGGGTACGGACGTAGGCCGGACTACCTGACAGGTACCCGGGTACCAGACAGAGAAAAAACCGGGGAAATGAGCGGGGAAAATTCAGGTGCGGAGGCAGGAGCGCCCATTTTTTCTATGTCTATGTGTCTCGGTCCCCCCCACCTGCCCTGGAGGTGACGGGGGACCTCGACAAGGAGGACCGTCGCGTCGGCGGATGCGGCGGCGACCTTGGCGGGGCTTACGGGATGGGGCGGCGGGATCGACGAGCGACCGCGCGAGGAGGGGTTTTTTGCTAGCCTTTCCCCTCCTATCTTCGGCAAGACCGAAGTCACGCGGGAGCTAGATTAGGCTGGCCCGTCGTCCCTCCCGAACGCCGACCGGCCTCGGCCGGTCGGTACCCCGGTTCGGTGGGAGCGGGCCGAGCATCGTGAAGGTCGAGCAGCAGTTTAGTTTTGCATTTCTCGACAAGTGGATTTATTTTTAGATCTGTTTTTCTTGATTACAAAATTATTACGCTGTTACTGCTTAGGCGGGGGGACTGTGGCAATAACTGCGGTTGCTTACAGTTTTTAACTCCCGAGGAACGTCGACACACAGTGAAGCTAGGTGTGTCGATAGGTCTACCTGGTCGAAGAGACCCGGGCCCAACTTGCTAATAAGTCCTGTATGGCGAAGTAGAGTGGCCCGAGAGACAGCAGTCGGTCCAGTTTGCCGGCACATGTTGTGAACAATTTCAATTTCAATTTAGCCATAGTCCCCCCGCCTAAGCGGTAACAGCAGAAGCCATTTTGTAATCCAGAAAAGAAGATCTTAAATAAAAACAGAGGCGCTTGTCAAGAAATGCAAAATGAAACGGTTGCTCGACCTTCACGATGCACGGCCCGCTCCCTCCGAACCGGGTGCCGACCGGCCTAGGCCGATCGGCGTTCGAGAAGGGCAACGGGCCATCCTAATCTAGCTCCCGCGCGACATCGGTCTTGCCGGAGAAAGGAGGGGAAAGGCTAGCGAAAAAACCCTCCTCACGCGGTCGCTCGTCGATCCCGCCGTCGCATCCCGTAAGCCATGCCCCAAGGTCATAGCCGCTCCTCCCGACGCGACTTTTCATCCTAGTCGAGGTCCCCCGTCACCTCGAGGGCAGAGGGGGGGGGGGGGGCAAGACTGACACAAAAAAAGCTAGCGCTCTTGCCGCAGAGTGCAATCATACATGCGTTGGAAAACAAACGGCGAGGGACATGGGACAAAAAAAGAGACTTTGGCACGGAGGCATGAGCGCTAGCCGAACACCGTATGAGGCTTAGGTATTTCTTCTCCACATGCCCCGAAGGAGGAGGGAAGACTAGGCTAGGTGGCGAACTGCGACGGGAGGAGCAACGATTACCTCGGACGGGGGTGTGCGTGGATCGAGAAGGGACCGTCGACGACCTAAGCGAGGGGGTTTTTCGCCTGCTCCCTTCCCCCCCCCCCCCCCCCCCCCCCCCCCTCCGAGCTCCGGCACGACCGGAGTCGCACATGAGCAGAGGCCACGCAGGCCCGACTCGACAAGCACAAGCTGACCAACCTAGGAGATCAGCGCCCCCGCCGCGGCCGGAGCATGCCGCATCTCGTGGAGAAAGCGCCATTTTATGTTTCATACCGTATGCAGAAAAATACATATAGAAGAGAAATCAAAACTGTTTACGTGTATGTTTTAGACGGTATCGCTACTGCCATTGGAGAGGTTGGGATTATTGAAATTGAAATTGTTTACAACATGTACCGGGTGAAACCGGTTGTTGTCTCTGAGCCCTCCCAACTATGCCATGCATGGAACTTATAAGTTAGGGCTAGACCGTGAACCGCCTAAGTCCAACCTCTCCAAAGGGTGTTGGGGTTCTTTGCTCTGATGAGAAGGAGATGGCGCAGCCATTGGACAGTGTGCAAGTGGAGTTGTGATAGGATGCGTGTTGTGTCATGTCGTGTTTGGAGATGAGCTCGTCAAGAGGGTCAATGCGGAGGGTGAGAAGGGAGGCTAGACTAGTTATTGTGGATGTGTAAGGTGTACATGTGCGGCTCATGGCTATGGGTAGTACGTCGACCTCGGTATCTGGCCAGTGTTGTCGAATGGCGTTGGCGAGGGGGGTGTATTTATTGCGAATCAGTCGTGCATTGTGGGAGAGGTTGTGATCCATGCAATATTTCCATTTCCCTATCCGAATCTATCTTTTTAATCGAGCAATGTCGTCGGCCGTTTGTGTGTCCGACGAATCTAGATTCAAGCAGTCCGATGTAGACAAGTTTGTGTGTGGGGGGTCTTAGCGATGATGGGAGTAAGTCTTCAGATAAGATAGCATGGCATAAGGTGAGGGAATCGAGCGCGAAACCTTCGTCAGCAACAACTAGACGTGTGGACATGTGGGAGGGGTGGTAGCCAAGGGGGTGTGGATGAGTGTGGCGGATGTGAATGACTTTATGGGCTTGTTACTAAAGTCCGCCGTGATGGTCTCCATGTTGGAATTAGTGGTTGCATGGGGTACCTCCCCGCAACTAGTGGAAAGTTTCATCCACATAATCTCCTACCTAAGTAAAACCAATAACGGGGACGACTCATGCCCACGCGGAGTTTGTCTAGGGGCAATCTTTCGGTTGAAGATCAAGGTCGATGCGAGCGGAGTGAAAGATGAAAAAGAAACGCACTTACACAATTCTCAACGCCGGTAAGCAAAGAAACGCAACTCGAAGGCGCGTGCAAAATGCATGGCAAGCGAGATATTCTGACGTCATCCACGATCGAGGCATGCAAGTTGCTAGTTTACACCCTCCTTTGAGACAATCGCTTGCATCGCTCGCTCCGTCAATCTTATTGCAACGCGCCCCCCTATCTAGTGCGCCATATTTCCCGACCGGAAACTATGTAAAACGTATGCCAACGTCACTTGACAATGTCTCTCCGCAAACATGTGTTCAACTCGATAACTTCGGCACGGATATGAGTGACCACGGACAAGGAGGAACTCTCATCACAATTTGCAGGTCAAGCTAAACCCTATATAATGCGCCGACGTCGGATCACGAATGCCGTACACCACGATGAAAAAACTGTGTAACGGAAGACCATCACTGACGTTGGGCCTTTCTAGAGGTCTGATGATTGGGAGACCGCGGTCAAGTCCTGGCTAGTGACTCCAGCATAGCAACGGACGGGAAGGACTTGAGGCAGCCTACAGCCAGCGGATAACTTCTAGTACGATAATGGAGCAACGGGAAAAATCACTTTCACATAGACCAGAGCATGTTACAAAATCTTTCCATCGGGTTGAATCGTGGTGCAACTATTAAGAGACCATTGCTATTAATTTCGGAGTCCGAGGGGGCGTTCATCCCTAGCTTTTCCTAAAACATACCTTCAAGGCTGGAATAAACACGATAAACACACTTGCTACAACATTTTGAAAGGACTCCATCGCTACTATCCACAAAACGATTCTCACCACCCGCGCCAACAAGGCTATCGTGCCTCAAGCTGTACCTTAACATTAGACACTCGACGTCGGCTCCTTGTCACTATTGGGTACATAACGCAGCCGCCGTGCCTGACCGCTTCATATTTAGCTGCCATCCGCTCCGCTTTGACACATTTGTCCGCGCATTTGGACGCGAATAGAACCGTCGATGCCACCTCTCCCGCTGTCAGCTCACCCCACGCACCAGCCCCCAAGTGCCCTGATACCACACTCGCCATGTCAACCAACATCACGTCCTGGCAACCCTCAACCATCAACTCAGCGCACTGTCTGTCTTGATACAGCTTCACAGATTCCACCTGAACAAAAACACAACAACAATTGAAACCCCCGTCTCGTTAGGCCGTCTAGCATAGCTCAATGAAGTCAACACACAGATGCACCCCCCACTTCCCTGCCTATTCTCTCTCTCTCTCACCCTCCCTTCTCTATCTTTCACTCTCTCAAAACGAATATCGCCAGCCCATACACTGCCTGACATTACCTTCGTGTTCAACTCGCCCCTCGACCTTCTTGTTTTGAAGTAAACCGTCACATCGCCCGCTTCAGAGAGAACGGATGTCGTCTCCGGCGTGTCACTCACAACTCTCGGCGTAGCCGACGCCACCAAGTGCACATACTCAGCTGCCAACTGGTAAAAAGGACGCAGCCCTTGCGGCACATGCGGAAAGCGGTACTCCTGATGCCAACACCGACATAAACACAGTCAGCGTGAATAAGACATCATGCAGAAGTGCAGTGAAGCAACAAAAGTTGGAAGGGTTGTGCGGGTGGGGATTGGCTCTCACCCTCGCAGGACGGCCGCTCCGCTCCAGTGTGACTACCTTCCCATCAGCAGACACAACTACGCGCAGACCATGCGCGTTGTGCACCACCTCCACCTCACCGCCTGCCAAGACCGCCAGGTGACCAAACCCGGTCGAGTGGCAACACGCTGACAGGCGCGCCGTGGGCGGCATCATCGCAGCAGGGGCTGCCTCTGTCGAAGGCGCCTCCACCACATGCTCTCTCACCCGCGCATCATTTGGAGGAGCTGTGGTGCATGACACCGCCCCTGTCACTGTCATGCTACTGCTGCAGAGCTCAGACGCGCAGCGTCGCAATTCCTGTGAGCAGCCCAGCCCCAAGACCTTGTCCTCCAACGGGGGCTGTTTCATGGACAGGTCGGAGAGGGGGGAGGGGGTGTCGGAGGTCATGGACGGTGCCTCGCCCTGCTCGCGCTCCCCGCTTCCGTTATTGCCTCCCCAAGAGCCACAGGAATGCCTGGACGCGGCGAGAGATGACCTGAGCTGCTTGGCTGCATTGGGAACGGAGAGAGGGGAGGGGCAGTCGAGAAGCCACGATGGGTCACCCGCGCTCGACTGCGTGCGTAGCGTCTGATTTTCTTTGCCGAACGAAGACGACACCCTGACGTGGGCTGCTTCGCATTTGACATCCGACAGCAAACACGCAGACTGGCCGCTGTTCGATGCGGGCGCTTGATCTCTTCTGAGCTCGCCCAACGCTGGTGTTGGACAGGCAACCAACTGCGGGATGATGTGGGTCAAAGGCGACAGCACCTTCCTCCTCGTTGTGCACATCTCTTCAGGAGATGGGTGTGATGGCGCACCTACCTGGGCAGGCGCATCCACAGATCTCCTCCGCCCATCAAGCTGACACTCATCATCAACCTCAACCCCGCTTCCATTCTCCCGTTGTGGAGAGCTAATGTGCGGCATGCATCTCGCTGCTTGTGACTTCTCTCCTTCGCCAAGAATGTGACCCGTGCTGGGAGGGCCGCATTCACCTTTTCCCACACCATCAGCCTGGTGGGATGCAGTGCCAGCACTAGGCGGGGTGTGCTCCACCTGGATCCCAAGCAATCGCATCGCTCTGCTCCCCTCTGCATGAACAGCCCCGCGATGCTCCACAGAATCGTCCCCGCTTGTTGCGTGGTCTCCGTCTGACTGGCTCGATCCCCCTGGCCGTGTCCCATGCTCGCAAGGACCCTCCTCCGAGGCAGCCTCTGCGGGGCTATAGGGTGATGCGTCCAATGGCACTTCCTGAGCTGGGTGGTGAGTGGGGGAGAGGAAGGGATGGGACAGGACTTGAGGCAGGGTTGGCCTCTGCGCGGGGTCGGCTCGAAGCAGCGACGCCAACAGTTCTCGAGCCACGGGGCCGACGGCCTCTGGTAGTGCGTGGCTATATCGCCCCTCTCGTACGTTGGCTAGCGTGTCGGCGACGCGGGCACCCTGGAAGGGCGGGTGGCCGGTGAGCATCGTGAACAGCGCCACGCCGAGGCTCCACACGTCGGCGGACAGTCCGTAGCGCCGACCCGCGGCTACCTCAGGCGCCAAATAGTTTGGCGTCCCGCACATCGTCATACGCTCCGAGTCCGCCCCCTCCAGCGTCGCCGCTAGCCCAAAGTCCGCAATTTTCAGCAGCCCGGCGTCGGTCAGCAGAAGGTTGGCGAGTTTGATGTCGCGGTGGAGGATGGCGTTGTCGTGAAGGTAACGCAGACCGGATGCCAGTTGTTGTGCGAAGGCCGCTGCCTCATGCTCCGGTAGTCCGCCGCGTGAGCGTACGTGTTCCAGTAGCTCTCCACGCCCGCATAGCTCAGTCACCAGGTATACCGCGTCCTCGTCCTCGTACGCGTCCAGCAGTGACAATACATTTGGGTGGTTCAGTTGGCGGAGGATGGCGACCTCGCGGAGCAGCGCCGCCTGTGACGTGGCATTGCGGAGGTAGCGCTTGTCCACCGACTTCACCGCTACTGGCTTACCGGTGGCCAGGCAGCGAGCTGCGTAAACATCCCCGAAGGTTCCACGACCTAGCTCCACGCCGAGCTCATAACGCGCGGCGGTGCTGCACTCCCCGTTCTCTGCCCTGTCTCCCATCCCACGCGGGTCGAGGCGGTGCTAAGACGCCCCGCCTATGTTATAAAGTTGACTATCGGGAAATACTTCACTTCACTGCTGATTCAATAACGTCGCCAGCACTCAAGAATTAGTTATTAATCGGAAAATAGTTGCGGCGATACTATGACACCGTTTATCAGCCGCTAGCTACGCGAGAGAGGCTGCTGGATGGTGATGACTATGCCCGGATGGCGGTGCTGTCGGTGCTGTCGGTGCATCGATATCATGACTTTTTGCTTCTCGATCGCTAGGTAGTTTGACTACGGACTATCTATATATACGGGTACATGTACTATCTTTTGAAATTATCGTTTTCTTTTTTGCGCCCCCGGGATATGGGACTGGCAGGTAAGCCCACATCAGCACCCGCTTTAAGCGGCGTTTTACAAGCACGACTGAGCGAGTAAAAGCTCAAAACAAACCTCAAACTCATCATCGAGCATGACAGAGTGCAGAAATTATTGGTACGGCACTTTCTGTTGCAATCGCAACATCCATGATGCCGTTATTCAATCAAAAGCAAAAGGCAGTGGAAACCACCAAGCAAACAATTACTCCATATGATGAATTTATGCGTCGAACACCGGTAGCATGATCGAGCGTCGAGCATATCACTCGAGCGCCGCCAAGCCGGGAGCACGATCGATGATGAGTGTAAGGTTGTTTTAAACTTATGTCGCTCTCAAGGTACGTTGAGTTCTGCTTGCAAATAAAACGCCGCCCGTGGACACATGGTACCGTGCGGGTTTACAAGCAAGTCCCACATCAAGGGGGCGCAAAAAACATTTTTTTAAATGGTATGGTATATGGTAGTCGCTAGCAATGGTCCGCGCATATCGATTATGGAGTATCAACCAAAGCAAGCGACGAGCAATCCATGGAAAGAGCTCCGCGCTGAACGTAAGTGTACCAGTACCATACGCAAATTCTCGACCAGACTTCACACCTAGCTTTAGATTAACATTGTGATCGAAATTAAGAATAGTTGACAAATCTTCGGCCTCCGAGGCGTTTGTTTATGGGGGCTCGAGAAGGATTGCACCGACAAAAATGGGGGGGCGGAGTAGAGGACCATAGTGACCACAAGGCTTGTGCATATGAGGTTCTCTCGCGCGAAGGTGTGTGAGTGTGCGAGACGCCTTTAAATCAAACAAACATGTTGGTTTCGGAGAAGAATTTGTTGCCTGAAAGCGCCGCAAAACAAATTATAATTCGTCATTTTGGCATGTACACAACGGTGACTGAAGAGGGGTTGTAGGGCCGGCCGCTGAGGAGTGTGGCCATGTGCCATCTCGTGGAAACGCAGCAAAATTCGTAGTATATCATAATATGCGCAACACCATTTTCGCGCAACCTACGAGCCAACAATGTAGAGTCGTATAGTCACATCCAAGACATACTATGACCGACCATAAGATAGCTCATGAAATGTTGACAAATATACAACGGGACGCGCCTATCTGTTTCGCGTCTAGCGCGCCTTGTGACAAGCCCAATTGACAATGAAAATTTATTTATTACGGCACATTTTGTTTTCCTTTTCATTCTTGCCAAGTTGCGTTGTAACGCATTCTGGCGAGGTCGCGCAGCAATATTGCGCTGCAATGCAAGTAGTAGCCGTCCAATTTGGCTAACCTTATGAGGCGATATGTACGGGGCTAAGAAAAACATGTTCATCCTTGCATTGTTCCTATTTAATTACGAAGGCCATTTCTCCACGTGTGATATATTTGGGGTTGGTGTGAGTGGCATCGGCATATGCCCCTAACGAACAAACCAAGCAATCGCCATCGTCAGCGTGCTCACGTGCCGCGTCACAATAGGCCCAATAAGTTTCCTCAATGGGAAAGCCAAGAGACAGCAGCCGGTTTCACCGGCTACATGTAGTAAACAGTTTCAATTTCAATTTTCAATCTAGGCCAATTGAAATTGAAATTGAAATTGTTCACAACATGTCCCGGCAAACTGGACTGAGTGCTATCTCACGGGCCACTCTACATCGCCATACAAGACTTATTAGCAAGTTGGGCCCGGGTCTCTCCGACCAGGTACACCTATCGACACACCTATCTGCAATGTGTGCCGACGTTCCTCGGGAGTTATATAACTGTAAGCAGCCGCAGTAATTGCCACAGTCCCCCCACCTAAGCAGTAACAGCGTAATAATTTTGTAATCAAGAAAAAACAGATCTAAAAATAAATCCACTTGTCGAGAAATGCAAAATGAAACTGCTGCTCGACCTTCACGATGCACGGCCCGCTCCCGCCGAACCGGGGTGTCGACCGGCCTAGGCCGGTCGGCGTTCGGGAGGGAGGACGGGCCAGCCTAATCTAGCTCCCGCGTGACTTCGGTCTTGCCGAAGGTAGGAGGGGAAAGGCTGGCAAAAAACCCCTCCTCGCGCGGTCGCTCGTCGATCCCGCCGCTCCATCCCGTAAGCCCCGCCCAAAAGGTCTTGCCGCGTCCACCGACGCGGCGGTCCTCCGTGTCGAGGTCCCCCATCACCTCGAGGACAGGTGGGGGGGACCGAGACGCACAGACAGAGAAAAAACTAGCGCTCCTGCCTCCGCGCCTGAATTTTCCCCGCGCAATTCCCCGGTTTTTCTCTGTCTGGTACCCGGGTACCTGTCGGTTTTCCGGCCTGTGGCCGTACCCTCCCCCCTCTGATCGCGCGTCCACCGAGCAGCCTCTTCTTGAGCGGGGGCCTCCGCGCTCACCCGGGCCCACGCTCACGGACTCCTAGGAGTATGAAGGTCTGTCGGGGTAGTGGGTGTCGAAGAGGGGGGGGGGGCAGGTCACCGTAGGCGGATCCGGCGGGCCGCGGGCGCCCGGAATTAAGCAAAACCCTCCGTGCCGGGTTTTCCGGCGGCGCCGACCCAAAGGGTCGTCGCCGCCAGATCGTGTCGCTCCTCCCGTCGCGACTGTCCTCCTTGCCGTCCCAGCTGACTCCTCCCCCCGGGAGATGACGCTGGACGACGTAGCGACGCGCTAGTGAGCGCCCTACCCTGGTGCTGCTCCCAACTTGCTCGACGCCGGGTACGGACATTATTTTAGTATCCAAAAAGCCCTCCGTACAGGGCTTTTCGGCGGCGGCTGATCCTGAGGATCGCCGCCGCCTCATGTAGCCGCTCCTCCGTCTGCGACTAGCCGCCGTCCTGTGCCATGTCTTGCCTCACCCCTCGGCAAGGTTCGACCGGCACAAAGCTGCTCGACAGCTAGCGAGCGCCCTTTCCTGGCGCTGCTTCTCGGCTGGCCCCCACCAGCTCCAACACCCGCCTCCCACCGCTGATCCGGCCGTACCCTCCTCGCCATCAAACGCAACCGTAGTACAGGTCCCACTCATAAAAGTAAGGCTGTATCTAGGAGTATCTGTGCGCGAAAAAAACATATCGGACGGGCCGAGCGGGAGATCTTGGCGCCGGTAGTGCACAGAAATTATTTTTTCAAAAGCCCTTTGTACAGGGCTTTCCCGACAGCTGCTGATCCCACGGATCGAGCTGTCGGCCCTCTTAGCCCCCTACCGTGCCAAGCCTGGCACGGCTACGGGGTTTCCAGCGCCCACCACGGGGAGGTGAGGGGATGCCGACGGGCCTGCGAGCGCACCCCTCTCCGGGGTCGCCGCCGCTGCGCCGCCGGCGGGCGCCCAATCTAGGCCAAATGGACGTCGCCACCTCGCCAACGCCACTCTCCCTCGCTTTTCTGAAATGTGTAGTTCATACCAAAACGTGCATGATTCGGCATTTTCTTATTTCGCTTGCCAAAAGTATCGCTCTCAGCCGTCGTGCGATTTTCCACACATTTGATGCACAAATTCGCAAACCAATCCATAGCATTCAATACGACCGAGCGACGCTTCTCTGAAACCCCCTCCAACAAAGCCCTTGAAGAAAAGGCTGCTGCGTAGCGCAATAATCACACCGCACCTTGGCTTGAGTGTTCGCTCACGTGTATGTGGTGCTCGGGGTGCATAACATGCGTAGTTTTTTTAATCTACCTGGGATTTAACATCGTATTTCGACAATCTCGTCCTACAATACCAGCTTATTATTATAGATAATGGAGCGCAGCTACCCGTGTAAGAGCAACACCAACATGTGAGCAACCCCAACATCTTCAACCAATTACTTCTAATTTCTAACACCAACACGTGAAAGTAGCCAAACTACTTACAATTAGAGTAACTATGTTGCTGAAGAGTGGAGACGCTCACTGCGGCGCAGTTGCGGTGGACAAACGTACTGAATTCAACAGAGATACGGATTCTCTCGTCATGATGGTAGCCCCTCATCCAATCTTTCCATAGTTAACACTTGTTTTCGGTGGAGGGTAGTTAAGGTAATGCTCGTCCGACGCCTTTATTTTTGAAGACTCGCGACAATGCGGTTTTTACGACCGCTAGCCCGCTGCTTGATCTCTGTGCTAGGGTGTGCTCTTACTGCGCTACACTCGGCCAGAGTCTTATCAACGAACGGCTCAAGTTTTGGTGCGGGGTCCGCGTTGCCTATGTTTTGGAGTTTTCTTGATGTGGTTCGCAATGACATATCAGAATGTGATTTGACCATCATGCACATATTTGTCGGATCTTGATTTCTCGATGCCGCATGTACGTGCATGCATGGCGTTTGCGCTTAACGTTCTGTTGGGATGTTTCTTCTCATCATCGCTTCCAAGCGCGGCTTTCTTTCACGTTCTATGTGGTACCCGTATTCATGCTTTTTGCATTAATTAATAATTAGTGAAGTATGAAGTGATTATCATATTACGCTTGGGATATTTTTGCATAATAAGAATTACCTAGTGAATAAACGGGCCGAAGATATATAGAGAAAGGGTTCTCCCGGCGGGCGGGCTACTTTTGACGCCCGAAGGTCCTCTTCGACTTGTAACATGTCAATACGTACGTCGCTTACAGTTGTTCGGCTTTGCGGCCAATGTGGACAACGCTTCTCAGCGCCCAACCTCCCGCATGTAATTGTTTACGGTGGCATCCACTCTCCCTCATCTACAACACCAAACCCAAAGACACCCACTGACATCAACACCGCACCCAAATCTATGACCTACGTATTTCGTACTTTTGCAATGTATGATAGTCGTTTTGTTTAGGGCATATAATGACATGCAACAGTCGTTACTGGCTGCCGCATGCCAAATGGATATGGCCGCACAGCAAGAGTTACAGAGTCCGTAACCACAAAGCACGAGATACGCTAGTCTGTTGTTGAATTTCGACACTTGTCTTGCCATTCACAAGTGCCCATCGGCGAAAAAAAGTTGTTTACGACGAGGTCATCGTTGGTCGCGTCGCACCCCCAGCAGCCCCTCTTCCGACAAAACAAGCTAAAGTAAGCACGAGCACAATGACTCGAACACTCACGGCCCCCGAATTAGAGCGGGACGTTGAGGAGCGGTATTGTAAGATGGCTCTTGCAGTCGCGTTTTCACAAATTGCGTGCAACACAATAACGCGGGCAATAGTAATTGAAACGATGGTAAGTCTTCGTCGTGTCGTTTATTGGAGCAGCCCTTTCGTGATACCTGTGGCGCATGAGTAACCTTGGCAGTCATTTCGATTTCCGACTAATATGCCACCAGGCCCTTTAATCCTTTGCGCTAATACCTGCGAACGGTTCATAAAATACCACCCGAGCCCTTTGGTAAAGTGCGCATGTTGTGTTTGGTTCGCAAAATTTGACTGCTAATTGAATTTGCTCATTCTCATCAGCGAACGGCCGCGATTCGCATTATCATTTTCCACTCCCGTCAGAAAACATATTACATATTTAAGAGGGCTACTTCGGTTAGACATAGTGGCATCATAAACAAATGTACACAAGCAAATAACGCCGACAGCCTGACGCCACAATTTCCCTACGTCTGCCAATGTTTCCGCGACATTCGCTCAATTACATTGATGGACAGTGTCGTCGTGCTTGGGTGGGACGCGCAGATTCAGGGACAATCCCAGTGAGCCCCCTACGATTTGAGACGCGTTCCTCAAGGCGCAGTCATTCGTAATGCGGTTCTGAGGTAATCGACGCCATGAATGCCACGGGCCGTGCTCGAAATCCATGCCCAGACGCTGAACCCAGTCACCCCAGTGTAGCAAAGCAGGAGTCATCAAGGTAAACTGTAAAATTGATTAAAATGCATGCGCCAGACTATAATGCGGCCTCTCAGAATGAGCTGAGTGACCCTTCCCACTGCGCGTGCCACTTTTACCTCTCCTCCTTTTCCTGAGCCAAAACAAATATCATATTACTTATGACACCTGGTTCGACTGCAGCCACGCCCACAACATGTTGACGACCGCCTCGGCCCTCCTATTCCGTCGATGACTGTTAAAACCTACCTATACCTCCGTCTTGTTGGCCATCCCCTCCATGTCCGCGCCCCTCATGGTGGCCACGGCGAAGATTCCGCAGCAGAGGCAGCAGCACGTGAGGCCCCATATCACAAAGTTTGTGATCACCCACGCCTGAGTCCAATACCAAAGGAATGGCTCGCACCCCCTGCGGACAAACCACAAACCACAAGCCTACTCAGCACCTCTGAACTCACTCACTCACTCACTCACTCGAACACCGTCCGCGAGCTAGGTTGAAGGCAAGCACACCCCACATGACGCTGCACCATCCATTCATTCATTCAACACTCTCTCACCCATTCACCCACCCCTCGTCTCGCCCCTCCCGGCCTAAAAGACGCTAAGGAGGGACATGCAATGACTCCACATCATGGTGACTTTGACTGCACTTATGACGACCCAATGCAAATTGTCAGGCAGATGATAGAAAATGACGTGCATGGGCGAACTCAGGCATGGTGGGACACAGAAAGGGGTATAGGGGAGTGGCTGGGCACTCACATCGGCTCCGGCTGTGCACCACACGTATCTGATGGGCTCGTCGACCACACAAACACGGCCCCGATGATGACCATGATCATGACGTAGCAACTGTGGCACGACTGCGTCAGCCCAAACACCTTTCCCAGCGGACCGTGGTACATCGCCGCCACCCGTGCCTTGGACTCCTCATGCTCCCGCAGCACCTTGGCCACCGCTGCTTTCTGCGCATCTGACAGCTCCGTCCCGTCCGGCGCTCTGGATGGAACCGGACCGATGTCCTTCGCCAACTTCTTCGCCTGCATTATCGGTGACCAGCCCTCCATCCATTACACAGCCGACCTCCCATGCACCCATGCGTTCCCTCACGCAACAACATCTGCCCAGACGTAGACCACAGGTTGGGGGTGCAGTAAACCTTGTACTTGGAGGCGAAGAAGGCCGCAAAGACGATGACTGATAAGCTGATGCCGATGGCGCCGCACGCGATGTTCCAGTTGGCGAGGGGCTCGTCGCAGCAGGCGTCCCGGCTGTGGGGGGCGAGAGCCAGCACGTGGTGAGGACCTGCCGGTGCCTGGAAGTACTCTCCAGGTTGGGTGTCAGAGTAAACAGTAGAGTGGATGAAGGGAGGGAGGGAGGGAGGGAGGGAGGTTACTGTTGCAAGCCGACGATGAGAAAGGCGACGGAGATGCCGCACGTTACTGCCGAGGTGCACAGGATGGAGGAGAAATAGGACGCCGAGGTGTCCGGCATGGTGTCACTCGGTGCCCCTGCCGAGACACACACACATGTACGGCAGATATTAGGGACCCAGCACCCAGCAGCAGAGGTGGTCGTCAGTGTAAAGTGTGATATTGACGCAGGCGGCGCTCGAACTGTTTCTTTGACCGGAATAAAAAATAAGGCAACCGACGGTCTGACGCGGACGGTCACACAGAGCACACCAATAAGCCCGTAATATTGGCTCTATAGGGTACCTTGCACGCGATCACGTCGGCAGGGAGCCTCGTCTGCTGGGCGGAAAGCGCCACGAGCTACCCGGCTTGGGAGTGCGACTGTGCGTGGTTGGGGGTTGTGAAGTTAAGTGGGGAGTGCAAACCTAAGAATAAAACTACGAAACCCTAAAGCAAACTGCGCTGTTTGTATGTACCGGAGCATCGCGGAAGAAACCACCCACCGAAGTGCGCGAGCAAGCACGCGCGAAAACGCACCGACACGAATATGTCCACCTCGTATCTCCCAGCTGCTGGTAATCTTCCCTCCGGACCCCTCCAAAAAAGATATAAATATCAAAATTACATATAAGCTCGCATGTCGTATACCAGTAGTATCTGAACTCCGGGTCTGAGGTGACGAGTCGAAGGAGGCCGTCAGCCACAGCAAGGTAGCACGCGTACCGAACAAAGAACTGATCCGGACTCGTCGAAAAGACCGGGTGAATGCAAGCTTCAAGAGCCGTGGGCGTGCTGCTAGGACTGCGGGCAAGAGGACGGCATGGGACAGCTTGCCACTTGGTAGATCGGCGGGAGGGCGAAGAACCCGAGTCCCCTCGTCACTGGACACTCTACAACGGGCAGACCTCGGCGAACGGGCGATTTCCCTTTTCCGTCGACCGTTTCAGCGACGGCGAAAAGACGTTCGCCGCTGTACGGTACGATACGGTGCTATAGATAGTACTTAACTCTTCTATAGGGCTTGGGTTTCTCAGTGTTATTTCTTTATAAAGTTGATTACTGTGACATTATCGAAAGTTCACTTCGGTTGCACACAAATTGATTATATGCACGACAGCTGTGTGGCGCATTAGTTAAGGATTTTTTAATTTTGTACAATACAAATTTATTATTCTATGAATTTTTAGGCACATCGTAATAATATTCACATATTATCACAGTGAGTATATAAATAATATCAGCGTAACGGCTGAGATACACCTGACAACACACCGAGAGCAACAGGCAGAGTCGGACGACGCGGTGCAAAGCCGTTAATAGCGACCAATCCTTTCTCCCTCCCCTCCCGCCTATCGCTGTTCTCCCACGGGGGGTCTGCCTAACGTGCCCTCACTTTAGGTCGTTCTGAGGGCAGCTGAGAGCGAGGGCGGGGCCTCTCGCGGCTCTTATGAGGAGGAGCGCGGCTATGTCGGGTAGATGAGTAAGTATGCACAGGTGCTCCAACGCCACGGCCTCCCGACCTCCCCGCTGCCCACAACGCCAGTCTCCAAGAATTCCGCAGGATCCCCTCGTCTATCTTCTTTGGATCTGGACTTCACAGCCAGGCTCTTGCTAGCTGAAACAGGAGAGTTGACCTCGCCCCCGACCGCACGGACCGCCGCCCGTGGAAGTACACGACACAGCTCAAGAGCGCAAGACTGTGACATAGGGCAGAAGGAAAGCCAAGGGGAAAGAGGTACTATGAGCAAGGCAGAGGTGGCGCGTGATCAGATCGACCTAGAGCAGGAGGCTATGCAGGCGGCAGTGGAAGGCGCTGCCCAGGTCCAGCGAGAGGCTGCTCAGTCGAGACAGCTCGACTTCAACAGGGACCGTATGAGAGAGCGGTTGCTGAGGAACAAAGCGGGTAGATAGATGAGAGCATCTGCATGGATCCATCCTTGAGACTGACGTAGGCGGCACCCAGGCTGCTCTCAGGACCACTGGATAGAGCTTGCATACATGGGTACACATCCAGCATGGCACAAGAGACCCTATCCTGTTCATGTGCAAACTTCCATTGTCTTCGGGTTCAGTTGAGGCAGTTGCTTGTTGTGCGACTGACGCATGTGCAAAGGAGAGAGGGCAAGCATGTGCATCCGTTGCAGGGAAGCAATGCATTGTAGCTCCTGAAATCTTATATCTAATTGAATCAATTACGATTTCATTTCAAAAAGGATGTGACACCCAATGGCTACTGTAACTATACATCATGGATCATCCCTGGGTAGGCCGGCACACCCATGACGATGCGCATCACAGTGAAGGTCACATGACATGAAATGCCCACCACAACGCCCAGCTTGAACCTCGCAGACAGTGTCGCCTCTATCAGACAGAGAGCAGCCAAGCCACCCATCACAGCGCCAACAGTCACCCCCAAAACCTGCAGTGAACCCGGAGACGTCAGCCGTGCTGCCTAGTTTTCGTGTTCGGGGAAGAGCTAAAGTGTTGCAAGAGGGGTGATGGATGCAGGGCTGTATGTGCATGTCACCGCGGAATGTGCGACTATGGGAGTGAGGCGCACGCACCAAGTCCATGGCATCCCCCTCTCGCACTGCCACAATGCCCTCGTTGATCTCAGTTCCCACCAGCGAGTTCCCTCCCACGTGCACTGTGAATGCGGCTTCCGGGTCATACCCAAGCGGCCTCCGCTGCAGTCGAGGCAGCCTGGCGATAAGTCATGACAACAACCAGATTGTCAGCCCCACCCTCCCTCCATATATGAGAAAGTCACGATGCGGAATGGAAGGGCGTCAGTCAGGATCTAACTCCAGTCAGGTTCAGCGTTGACTTACATAGCGTAAGCGCGCTCCTGCTCCTGCCTCAGCGAACCTACAGACAGCGCAGCCCCAGTAAACAGGGAACGAACCCTAAACACAAAACATGACTTGAACCAACGCCCCTCGAACGTCAACGCGTGCACTAGACTCACCTGACTCGCACTCATCGCCGTGACTCCTTCGCATCCGCGGAACCACGAGGAGTACATGGCCGTCGCTTATCCGAGAAGACCCTAAGCTGGCGCTGTCCTCCAGCACGCGACCCTGACATTTCCAGGTAACTCGTCAATAGAAAAATAGGGAAGTACACTAAAAAAAGGTCAGTCGCCCTCCGTGTTCGAGGTAATCCGTTGTGCTGTGCTCAGGTTGAGACGGGTGGGGTGTCGTGGGGGGGGGGGGGGGGGAGGAGAGGAGAGGTGCTGTGATTATGATAGGCGCGTACGGAAAAGATTATTCTGTGCCCGTCGGCCTTCAGCGAACCGTCTTGCTCCTCCAGCAGGGCTTTTACGTCGCCCACGGTGTCACTGCAGCCAGAACGGCGCAGCAGAGTACAGCAACGGCAAGGCAGAGTTCAAGGGCGCAGCCCGGTGCGAAAATGATACCCGTACCTTGGCGCGGCGTCGACATGATAAACCACGTCTTGTGCGGTCTTCAGCTTTATTTGCATAATGCTACCTTCCTTTCCCTATCAAGCAACTGCGGCAGCTCACTGTGGAAATTACTTCCTGTAATAATTCAACTATGGCGCCTCGCTGTGGAGGTTGCCGTAATAAGACTGTTCAGCTCTCTCGAGTTCGTTCTGAAGCACAACCCGGTCACACAACGTCACCACGGCACGGTGTACATGGCATCATTGATATGCCAGTCAGCTTGCAAGCCTGCAACTGCGGTTACAGCAGCTGCGAGCTGCCGCTGTGTGGACCGACGCCAGGCTTCGGGTGTATTTCAGTCATCCATTGAACTTCCGACGAAGCGGTGGAGTACCACGATGAAAAACGCAGAAACTTAACTACGAAGCGCAACAGCCGTCTCGCCAGGCCAGATTCATGCCGTTTCAGACCACCTTGGATCCCTGCAAGCGCCGGTGAAATGACTAGCGATGAATAACGTCAGCCTAAGGATCCGAGGATCGCTTCACGAATCAGGGGGGAGGCTGTTCTCCGCCGGACATCTTGCACTGCTACCGGTTCCCTGTCACAAGTAGGCAGCAGCAGACGACGGTCACCCTTCTAACCCGTACCACCACCAGCGACCGGTTCCGTGGCTCTTCGTCTCTCGTAGTCTCGCGTCGTGACTACGAGAATGGTCGAGGCGCGATGTCACTTGATGTCAAGAGGGGACGTAGGAGATAAGGATTATTATTAGGCACAGATATAGGTACCTGTACCCGTACGCGACGAAATCAGAAGAGGAATGTATATAGAAATTAATTACAGTTTGGATTCCACGTTGCCCGGTTGGCGATTTTGGTGGCTTCAGTGTTCAATCATCAGCAATTTATCATCGCGGGCTTGGGTGCTTCCTAGGAGCTTGTTCGAGACTATACTTCGGTTCCGTTCCGCCACCTTGAGTAAGAGCCGGGGTGGGACTAAGCTAGCGAGGAGGAAGGTGAACTGTCGGCCTTAAACAATCGAGGGGAGTCGGACCGCCCCCGCCCCTAAGTGTGGCGGTTAGCCTCTGCAAGCTAAACGCTAGCACAAATCTGTTCTAGTCTGTCTAGTTCTTTTGTTGCAAGATGGCAAATGATGTTGTCGAGAGGCAATTGATGAGAGATGTTTCACTGCTGTACTTAGGCAGTAAATGTTGTAAGTGAACAAAGGAATTGTTAAAAGGTTCTGTCACCTCCCTCTACTGCACTGGGCTTAAATAGGTTTCAGCCCAGACTAGTTACGCCTGCAAGCTTCGCTTACGTGTCAGGCGTTAGTGCTGCTCAACCGTCGTCATCTGTCCTCGAGACACGGCCTGCCTAGCATTGGGTCTCACGACGCGGCTCCTTCTGCATTGAAGAGCTCGTTCTGGCGCGTCATCTGGCTAGTTAGATTAATTATGCATATCTGTACGTACCGGGAGGTACTGGTCGTACTGTAGCATCAGCACCATTACAATATTGCAGTAGCGACGTACCCACGAGTATACGTCCGTCCTGTGGAAAAGCACGAATTGGTATCCGTAACGAGTACATGTACAATGTCCTGTAATGTACTGTTGCAGGACTGTACTCGTCACACTCGTACCCTCCCCCTCTTGACAGATCAATGAGGTCGCCGCGAGGCAGACCTCCGTGGTTCTTGGCTCCTTTACTGAAGCAATTACTGGGACTCAGGAATGCGCGCTGGGTGAGCGTGCATGAAGTCAATGTACGCCTGAGTCTTGGCGAACTTGCGCCATTGGGGCGTCTCCAAGAATTCTTGTAACGCAATTGTTCGATGCACCTCGTTCAAACGGTGCCAGACAGGTGGAATGTCGTCATCACTGAAGTGCGTCATGAAGAGCAAATATTTGCCTCGTCGCCCAGGTAGCGACTTGATGCACACAGCAGAGATGTGCGAGACGTCGAACTCCTCGTCGTCTCCTTCAGGTGCAGTTACCGGGACAACTGGTCGTAGCGGAGCGGTAGAGCAGGGTCGTAAGTTGTTAACATGGAACACATGATGTAAGCGTACTGTCGCTGGTAGTTTCAATCTGTAACTGTGTTTTCCAATCTGCTCCTCCATTGAAAAAGGGCCGAGCTGTCTGTCTCTGAGTTTCTTGTTCGGTTGTCCTCGCAGAAAAAGATTTGTTGTGACGACTGACACCTTGTCTCCCTTAGCGAAGTGTGGCGCCGTAGACGGTTCTGTGCGCGCCTGCATCTCGTCCTTATGTAACTGTAACACAGAGCGTACCAGGCTGTGTACTTCCTGTAACAATCTTAACCGTTCTGTTGCGTCTTGTGAAATTGGTATCGATGGTCGCATGCTGAACAGCAGGTCAGGAGGCTCCTCAGGAGAGAACCCAAAGTTAGCCTCGAACGGTGTGTGCTCAATTCCGAGTGCACGCGAAGCGTTGTACGCAAACTCCACTTGCGGTAAAAGTGTCGACCAGTCAGAGCCATCATAGCAACAGAAGCAACGAAGAAGCTGCTGAAACGTGCTGTTCACGCGCTCTGTCAGTCCGTCTGTTTCTGGGTGTCGGCTGGAAGACATATTCAGACGCGTTCCAAGGCGTCTCCAGAGTGTCTGCCAGAAAGCGCTGACAAATTTTGGGTCGCGGTCGCTGATTAGCACACGGGGAAGTCCATGTAAGCGGTAGACTCCCTGTAAAAACAAAGTAGCAGTTTCTTCGGCAGTAATCGACTCTGTACATGGCAGAAAATGGGCCATTCGAGTTAGATGGTCTACCACAATCAGCACACTGTTAAAGCCGTTGCTCTCAGGCAAGTGTGTCAGGTAGTCAAGACCAACTGTGTGCCACGGTCTGGGTGGAACAGGTAATGGGTAAAGAGTCGCAGCCATCTGCGGTCGAATCTTTGCTCGTCGGCACACGACGCAGCGTTCACAAAAATCTTTCACGTCTTGGCGGATTCGTTTCCACCAGAATCTGTCGAGTGCTTTAGCAAGAGTGCTAGCAACTCCTCTGTGACCAGCTGACGAACTTTCGTGCAGCTCTGTGATCAATCTCAGTCGGAGCTCAGAGTTCTGTGGAATACAGAGGCGATTGAGACGCCAAAAGTACCCATCTCTGGCTTCTATCCGGCTGTCTCTTGTCCACTCACCATCGTCCCCATAAAACGAATCTTGTGAGAACCCCTCGCGAATGAGATCAGCGAACTCAGGGCTCAGCTGCAACGCTTCAACAGTCAGTGAATTTAACTGTGCGTCTTCAAACAGCAGCTGGGACTTCCGTCGTAATTCTCGATCTGACGGAACCTCGCCATCCCAAAATAAGGGTACTGTGGCCTGAGGTACGAAGTCTGGACGCCGGCTTAACGGGTCGGCTTCGTTCAGAGCTCCCTTGCGATATGCAAGTGTCATCGAGCCCACAAACGGTTGCAAATCCCGCAGGTATCTTGCTTGCCGCTTGTTCAGCCTGTTGTTCGGTTGCCTGAGCAGATGTCGCAGTGTGTCGTGGTCTGTTACGACAAGGAACTTAGAACAGCCTTCAAGATAGCACCTCCAATGCTTGACAGCTTCGCATACGGCCAAAGCTTCTAAGTCGTACGCAGAGTAAGTGTTACCACGCTCAGCTGGATTCAGCTTACGCGCCCAGTAAGAGACTGGTTGAAGACCGCCTCCTTGGTCTTGCAACAGGACTGCTGCAATCCCCACTGTTGATGCATCTGTAGCCACGGTGAACGTCGCGTCCGAGCCGACCTCCGGAAGGATCAGGCATGGCGCGGAAATGAGCCGTAACTTGAGAGTCTCGAAGGCTTCCAAACAGGCAGGCGTCAGCGTAACCTTCTGTGGCTGGGACTTCCGCAGTAAGTCCGTCAATGGAGCCGTAAGGTCGCTAAAATGGTGTATAAATCTCGCATAGAAGTTGCAGAACTGTACGAAACTGCGAACCTCCTTCTGCGTCTTGGGCACTGGCCAGTCTGCAACGGCCTCGACTTTCTTTGTGGAAACCGAAATTTTCCCGGCTGACACAGTGTAGCCCAGATACTCCATTTCTTGCAATCCGAAAAAGCATTTCTTAAGGCGTAATTTCAGCCCTTCCTCCTTGAATCGCTGTAGCACTAGACGTAGGTGCTCCAGGTGCTCTTCCAGAGTTCGATTGTAGATACAGACGTCATCCAGGTAGACTGTCACGAACTTATGTAAAAAGTCGCGAAGAATGTCGTTCATCATCCTCTGAAATGTAGCTGGTGCGTTGCACAGCCCAAACGGCATGGCGACCCATTCCATTAAGCCATCAGGGGTCTGAAAAGCCGTCTTGTGAACGTCCTGGTCACGCACTCGAACTTGCCAGAATCCAGAAGCGAGGTCGAGGTGTGTGTAAAAATTCGCGTCCTTAAGTTCGTCCAGAGTGTCGTCCACACGCGGTAGCGGGTAAGCATCTTTACGCGTAACCTCGTTAAGACCACGGTAGTCAATGCACAGACGTAGCGAGCCATCAGCTTTTCGCACAAAAAGAATTGGCGAGCCGAACTCACTGTAGCTGGGGCGAATCAAACCAGCTTCCACTGCGTCTTTGAGCTGTCGATTAAGCTCAGCGCGCTCTGCGGGTGACAGTCGGTTCAGACGTTGACGTCGCATCGGGCCAATTGTTTCAATGGGATGATCCCACTGTCGGCTTACAGGTGGAGAGTCGACAGGTTGCAGTAACTCCGGGAAGTCATCGAAGAGTATCGACCGGAAGTTATCACGTTGTTTTGCTGTTAGTTCCTCTCCAGTGTGAAAGTCTGTCGATTGTTCGGCGGCTGACGTAAGTTCAATGACGTAAAAATCAGCATGACGTCCCCTGCTGCGGCGCGTCTTGCGCATAAGCTTCTGAACTTTCGTAGACGACAGGAGTAGACACTCAGGGCGTCGTTCCTCAAGTGTAGTCTCCACTGCTGTGCCGTCCATTAGTGTAAAAATTCTGGTTGTACCAAATTGTAAAGAGGCATGTTCGTCATCAAGCCATGGTAAACCGAGGATTAAATCAGCTGTGCGTAAATCACGTAAGACGTTGAAAGTCCGTTGAAACTCGTGTCGAGCCAGCTCAAAAGTGATGTCACAGACTGTCGTAGAAGTCACTCGTTGTCCGTTAGCGAGTCGAACTGGAGTCTTACTTGCAGACTTTCGAGTCTGTAAAGCAAAGCGTCGTACAAAGTCCTCTGACACAAAATCAAGTGTCGCAGCGCAGTCCACTAATCCAGAAATTTGGTGTCCGCCATCAGGAGTTTTCACAGTCAGCTCAGTTCGAATTAACGGGCGAGCTTCCGTGAGGTCAGTCAGTAGTGCTGTAGCTGGCGAAGAAAATTGTCGCAGCGTAGTGATGGACGGTTCCGAGTCGTCTGTTGGTACAGGTACCGAGTCGGGTTGATCAGGTGCTATGTAGGTTCTGGTGAGTCGTTAAACGCACAATCTGCGTCGACTAACCACAGCTGTACAGGCCAAGGGGCTGGAGCAACCACCTCCTGTTGCGCTGGGTTCTCCAGTGACTGACGTGTAAAAAGCTGTGTCCTTGCTGGGAATTCTTGATAGAGTTTCCAGTGCTTAGTCACCTGAGTAAATTTCGCCCACTTCGGTAGTACAAATACAGCCATCGTAGATGTCGGAGATGTTCGACGACAATCCTCAAAATGCTGCGCAATCTGCTCAGCTAACTCCCAGGGTGGGTTGATGAACACCCGTTCTCCTGATAAATCTCTGTCTAGAATCGAGTCACTCGGCGAACAGTGAGGTAAGTCACCGTGCGAGTTCAGACCTTCATCATCAGCACATCCCTCCAACGTGAAGTTGAATCGTGCATGCAGAGGGTCAAAGACTGAGTCAACCAGTTTCCAATCAACTGAACGTCTGGTTACATGTTTACGACTCTGTCTCTGCTTAGTCTGACGACGACGACCTGCTACTTGCGTTACAGGTGTCGCAACTGTAGTCGATGGAGATGTCGAAGGTGTGTCGACGACCTCTGTCGCTAACAGTGTCTCAGAATGAACAGTAGATGTAGCCGGCTGCTCCAGTTCATTTGTAGAACAGCCTTGCCACCATCATTGCTTCTTAGGTTGCATCGGTGCCTTGCCTTTGAACTCCGGGCATTGGAACAAACGGTGTCCCTTCTTGTGGCACTTGAAGCAGAGTCCTTCGTCCATGTGTCGCTTACGCTCCTCAGCTGTCATTGCATTTGCGAGTGAATTAAAATCCTCGCGGCCAGATGTCTGACCACGTCCACCATTGTTACCACCTCCACGTCCACGTCCGCGGCCACGTCCACGGCCACCTTTGTTACGTTTCCATACGTTAGCGGCTTCCTCGAGAGGGTCCTCAAAGGTACGCTTACGTGTAGGCTGGGTAGATGGTCCAGCAGCAGACCTCGCATTGCCCAGTTCCGGTGAGTCTGTTACGACGTCATTCAAAAAGTTTTGCAGCTCCACTAGCGTAGTCTGGTATCCTAGTTGAGCTCGGTGTGACTTAGCCAGTTTCTTGAGTGCATCGTTCGCTAGGCCATTAATGAAGCGTACACACTGTACTTCAGCTGTCAGGTGTTGACGAGACCGACGTAAGTAGTCGTTGTACTGTTTAGTGAAAACCGCGTAACTCATCGTGTTGCTCTAGGTGTCCTGAAAACTGTGAAGTAACCCAGAACACTGCATCGTACGAGTCAGCCGTAATTCCAAGCATTATAAAACGCTGAGGCTGTGCTTCGAGCCAATCCTCCAGTACATGAGGCACTCGACCATCCTGGTACGGTGAAGTAATAGCAGCCTTACGCTGAGTCTCCGTGAGGGTCACAGTTAGTCCAGCCATTTGTGGGTAGGCAACGACTTTCCTACTCGTAAATCTGTAGGTCCTTCACCAGTCAGTCGATTAATGTGTCCACGAATCAGAAGCCATACAGAACCAGAGTCGACCGTCGTAAACCGGGTGTACATGTGGAACTGTCTCGGGATAGACGTGTCGTCTTGCATGACTGGAACATGCTGTGTGATTGCTCGATAAAAAGATTCCCACTGAGCCACGTAACCGAAGTGAAGTAATTCACTCTTGTGCTTCTTAGCACGAAGTAACCCCGTCTGTGAGGGAGTAAGTGTCAGACCGTCAATGTTGATGGATTCCGGGACGACGTAGGTGCCATCCGGATTAACTGTCGACTGTTCCAAAACAGCCTGCTCGACCTGAGCAGGTGTACGTAAGTTGTTCGTAGCAAACAGGACAGGAATAGAAGCCGAATACACGTAAACAAGCTGTCGTCCTTGAGGTAGTGTAACGTTAACAGGTTCACCACTCAACAGCGTCAAATCATCCGGTGTCAAAACAAGACCGGTCTCCTCGTGTAACTCGCGAATAGCAGCGTCGACAGGCTCTTCGTTAGGCAAGACAGAGCCAGCTGGGAACCAAGTTTTACCAGAACGAGGCTCACGCTGAAACACCAACTTCAAGTCCGATGAATTTAGTTCCTCCAACGTGAATTACTAAAACCACGTAATGTCCAGCTCCGAGAGAAGCCATCTCAACTCAATTAAACAACGTCGAGCAGATCAACGAGCAACGAAAGCGTGCGTCGACCAAAGAGCTCCGAAACAAGTGTGGCGGTTAGCCTCTGCAAGCTAAACGCTAGCACAAATCTGTTCTGGTCTGTCTAGTTCTGTTGTTGCAAGATGGCAAATGATGTTGTCGAGAGGCAATTGATGAGAGATGTTTCACTGCTGTACTTAGGCAGTAAATGTTGTAAGTGAACAAAGGAATTGTTAAAAGGTTCTGTCACCTCCCTCTACTGCACTGGGCTTAAATAGGTTTCAGCCCAGACTAGTTACGCCTGCAAGCTTCGCTTACGTGTCAGGCGTTAGTGCTGCTCAACCGTCGTCATCTGTCCTCGAGACACGGCCTGCCTAGCATTGGGTCTCACGACGCGGCTCCTTCTGCATTGAAGAGCTCGTTCTGGCGCGGCATCTGGCTAGTTAGATTAATTATGCATATCTGTACGTACCGGGAGGTACTGGTCGTACTGTAGCATCAGCACCATTACAATATTGCAGTAGCGACGTACCCACGAGTATACGTCCGTCCTGTGGAAAAGCACGAATTGGTATCCGTAACGAGTACCTGTACAATGTCCTGTAATGTACTGTTGCAGGACTGTACTCGTCACACTCGTACCCTCCGCATCAAACATCGATGTATTCATGGGATCATGATGCGTCTCCCGCATCAATGCGTCCATGATTTAGTGCACTATTAACGCACTGCATCCATGAATTAATGCCCTATTCAGTAGATGCGTCCACGAATCATTGCCGTTTTCAATCGATGCGTCCATGATTCCCATGAATTAGTGTCCTATTCAATCGATGCATCCATGAATTAATGCCCTAATTGATCAATGCATCCATGAATTAGTAATGTATTTAATCCATGTACAACGAATTACATATTTATTTCCTAGACATCAGTGGCGTCGATGCATCCCATTTGAAATTTCTTAAATACAATTATTGGAGAAGTCAATAGCAATGCATTCTTCCTAAACTAAGTACACGGCTACCATCCAGTAATAATCCAACTCGTCATCTCCTTAAAATTGTATGTGTGAGGAGACCGATATTGATGCATCAATGCATCCGTCCCGCATTACACGCATCAATGCATCCATGAATTAGTGCCCTAATTAATCGATGCATCCATGAATTAGTGCCCTATCCAATCAATGCGTCCACGAATTACTGCCCCATTGATGCATCCACGAATTACTTACCAATTCAATCGATGCATCTACGAATTAATGTCTTATTTAATCGATGCGTCCACAAATTAGGAAAATGATAAAACGGGTGATGCATCAAAGCTTGATGCATTGCAGTCGATGCTAGATCTTTGAAATTTGAGGTTGATGCGGAGGCTTACCCGCCCCCCGCCCTCCAACCGTCCATGGTATGACGGGGGACATCCGGCGAGTGGATCGCCGCGGACGGAGAAGCGGCGCAAACCTAGATACGGGTGAACGAGATGCGGAGACCAAAAGCATGCATCAACGTATGCACATTCCTCACGCAAAGCGTCACGATAATAAGGACCTATAGTCCTATACATACCTTGGTGCAACGAAAAAACACCGAATGGCGTTGAATAAACTCCCAATGCGCATTGCCAAGAAAAACTTGCTCCTTGGCCTTGATTTTTTTGTCCTAGACCCTCAACGGCGATCGAATTCTCCGTTGGTGATGTGTACGAGCATTTGTTTCTAAGAAAAATATCCGCAGGGGAATTTCAAGCCGATGGATAATCCCGAGGATCTCCGCCGCTAGTCCTTGCCGTTCCTCCACCTACGCATGTCTTACAGTGGTATCGCGCTCTTCCCCCCGAGTTAGCTCGGCATCGGTAGCGAGGGTCGACATGTAACGAGTACCCTTCCCTAGCAGTGTTTCCCGGCACTCCGGCGCCAACTCCAACGCCTCCCCCCCCGTAGCGATCCGTTCGCACCCTCGCCCCTCGCCGAAAAGCGTTTCAAACATCCCACCACCGTTCCCTTTTCGATAGAGGATGTGAAGGTACTTGATCGCGAAAAATATACCGGGTAGACCGAGCGGGAGATCATGATGTTGGTGGGTACAAATATTATTTTCAAAAATCATCCGAACGACAAGGCTTCCCGACAACTGATGATCACGCGGAACGCAACTGCCCGTATCCCTCTTAGCCCCCACCATGCCAAGCATGGCACAGCTACAAGGATTCCATCGCGACCACGTGGAGGCGGGAGTGTTGCCCACGGGCGTGCGGGTGCACCCCTCTAGGGGTCGCCGCCGGCGGCGCCAAAAGGAAACTACAAGAGAAGGGGTGGAGTACCAACAATAGAAAGCAAATGAATCGACGCACGAACCAACCCCACTCAGCATGGAAGCCAACTCTCCCACAAGCACCACCACCATCCACAACATCACGAGAATAGGACCCAAGGGATTCATGTTGTATAAAGGACAGTGGAAACGCGCCATGAAATCCTTGCACACTTGTCCGAGGAAGCGACGAAAAGAATTCGTTGTACACTCCTCCACAAAAGTCCGGACATGCATTATGTTAAGCATAAGCAAGTCAAGAACACGCTCCGCTCTCACCACGTCAAGCATGACGATACCCGAGTACCACCCAATTGTAGGAGAGCCGAGAAGCAAGCAGTAAGTCGTCATCCGGGGTGGTTACACCTCAGCTTAAAGCGGGTGTTGTCGGTGGAGTTTGTCGAATTAAGCCCGTAAATTCTCGGGAAATTGTCTGATCTACACACGTCATTCTGAGCGCCACGCTTGGGCATTGCTCAAGCGCTCATACCACGCTGCATACTACTCTGTGTTCCACATAACCGTATTTTGGGGGGGGTTTGGAGGGGGTTTGGAGGCGTGGGTGCCGTGTTCAATGCGCGAGGTTGGGTTTGCGGATGTGTGAATAGAGCACGAAAGTTCACGCCGCTGGCACGGGTGATGTTTATGGAAAGCAAGCGAGCAAAAACGCGCATGACGCAGGTTTGAATAAACACTGCACGCTGTAAACATGCGAGGGCGATTAGCTTAGGGGAGGGGCGAGGTCCAACTTGGCCGTTAGGGACGCATCACGTTGACGGTGGTGTTTGGAGTGCTTGGGTATGTCCTTGTGCCAACCACACCCGCCCCACGCGTGGCACGCGTCGGGAATTAGGCTCGGAAGTCAATAAGAATAAAGAGTTGGTAAACATATATCGACAAACCCCGCACAAATCGCCTCATGAGGTGAGCCGAATTCGATGGGTGTTGATTGGCATTGAATGCTTTGTAAATTGCAGTAATTCATAAACAAAACTACTTGTAGGTGTTTGAACTCCGGAGCAGGTGCGTTCCACGCGCATTGAAAATACGCGTCCAACGGTACCTGTTTAAAAAAGGTTTGGCCATTGATGATTAATTTATGATTGCTTGAACACTGTGGCCGAAAGCGGCTTGCCTTTGGGTTGTGCGCATATCGGTGGTAAGTCTACATACGCGATTTCGTGCGTTTCCCCCACAGCGGCATGCCCAACACCTCCTCCCTCCATCGCCTATGCATTATATTTGCGCGACTGTCGCATTAACGTTCATATTGCGGCGTTGTGCGCCCGTTACTATTTTCGTCTAACCAGCACGGCGATTGTTTGAAAGAGCGTGCCGCACGGGTGCGGGCGCGATAACCCCAAGTACACAAGCCCGGCAGTGCTCGAATTCGCCCCTCGCAGTTGTCGGTGCGTTCCATTTTGCGCGCAAAAGCATTGCCTAGGATTTCAGGAGATTTGTCAATGAAATCGACGCATGGCTACATTTTCTACTTGCGAAGGTGCGAAATCTTGTCCGGACTTTTGTGGAGGAGTGTATATCGACGAACAAATCCTTTCAAGCTACAAAGAAGCTACTCCACAAGAAAAAACTGTAAGGCAACCAATATTACAACGTCTGTCCTTATGCAAAACCGTGCCATGCGTTGTAAAAGCTACGTTCTAGGTGTTGTATCGATACCTATGTGTAACAGCTTGCCTCGAAATTGAATGCCAACACAAATCAATGTTTTTTGCATGTGAGAGTGCAGATGGAGAGCTGAAGATGTCTGATTGTTTACCGTTTAACAATAAAATGTAATTATGAAGTGAAATGTTAAATGAACAAATGGCGTATGTCACCTCCCTCTACTACTCTAGCATTAAATAGGAATGTTCTAGCTAGCTCCATATGGTGTCTCATGCTCCTCGCGGCTTGTGCATTTGGGCTCTCGTAACGGTCTCAACAGACAAGCGATGTAGCTTGTCTGCCTCGGGAAATTGCACCAAAGCGTCGTGTAGCATGTTAGAATAAATGTGCGTATTGTGCGTACCGGGAGTAGCTGATATTACAATGTTGCACATTGTCCTCGAGCTGTTGCAATGGCGACGTAACCGCATGTACGTCCTTCTGATGGAAAATACGGATTAATTAGTATCGAGTATATATAAAATGTGATGCAATGAATTGTGACAAAGTATCGAAATTTGAATTGCTCACAACATGTGCCTATTGCCTGCCGGCTGAAGTCTTTGGGCCCTCCCGACTATGCCATCTTGGGAACTTATAAGTTGGGGCTTGACTGTTAAACGCATAAATCCAACTCAACGAAGTGCGTTGGGGTTTCTTACTCCCCCCCGGGCAGATGTTGAGCGGGGTGGTGGTGTCGAGGGCGGCTTAATTGCGTGAGGGTGGGCGTGTGGTGATGCGGGCTGTTTTGCGGGCCTTGATGCGGTGTATGAGAAGGAGGAGGTGCAACCATTGGACAGTGTGTATGCTAGTGGTTTCGGGGCGTATTTTTGATATGATTTTATCCTAAAGGTATGTGCGTAGGATGAGGAGTGAGATGAGGCCGGCAACAGTGGATGAGTGAGGGGTGCATGCTCGCACTAGCATCCCGTTGCCTAGTGCTTATATACAAGGTAGCTATTTGTCATTCTAGTACTTAGTGCTATTCTAATAGCGGTACTCTATTCCCTACACGCTTCTAATGGCCTTGTTGGCTTTGCTTCTTCCTCGCCGGTCGCTCTCATGCGTCGGCTAATTCGCCCGTGGACAGTTTTCTCCGCTGCATGTCATACTAGTACATTACGCAGTACATTTGGAACCGCTTCATATCGGCAACTCGCCGGTAGCGGCACGTTCTTGTGAGCGCATGTCGCTACACCTACCCGGCCGGAGACACACGCTACAAGCACTACACCTTCGACCAAGATGCCACCTTCCTCGACGCAAGCTAGGACGACGTCAAGACCTCGGCTACCTTGAGGGGGGGTGTTAGCACTAGCGTCCCGTTGCCTAGTGCTTATGTACAAGATAGCTATTTGTCATCCTAGTACTTAGTGTTATGATACTAGCCGTACTCAATTCCCTATTAGTGGCGGTCGGCCGGCCCTGCCGGTGCCTTCGCCGGCCGTCATCTCTCTCCTTCTCACTTCTCTAGTCACCACTCCGGGCCCCCTTGTGGGGCCGGAAAGACCTTCGTCTAACTTGCCGTTCCCGATTCCAAAAGTGACCATCGCGATTGGTGACAATGGAAAGGATTTTAATCTCAGTACATGGCCAATGTTGGTAAGAGTGCGTTTGCGAAGGGGGTGTATTTGTTGCGGGTGAGTTGAGCGGTGTGTGAGAGGTTGTGGTCGTTTGTACAATAGTTTCATTCCCATACCCGAGTCGTTTTTTATTGATGAATAGACTGCTAGCGTTCGAGTGCCCTACGAATTTAAACTGTAAGAGGCGGATAAAGTCCGGCTTGTGGGCAGAGGGGCGGAGAGCGGAGGGGAGGAGGTACTCAGGGAGGTTAGTGGGGAGGAATGTGATGGAGTCGGGGGAGGAACCTTCGTCGGTATCTACCATGCGGGTGGGCATATCAGCCGGTAACGCGGGTGGGTGACAGTCAAGCGGGGACCCTGCGTGGATAGGGGAGGAGTCAAATAGTTTATTGGCTTGCTACCGAAATCGGCGGAGATGGTGTCCCATCTGCCACCGTTGTGTCGTTCAAGCACGGAGATGAGTATTTGGAGGGCGCTATTGCAATGGTCTTGTCGGAGGCCCGACTTCGAGGAAGAATTACTTGCCATATGACCGTTGCTAGTGAATTGACCACACATGGGGCAACGTATGTAGTGAAGGGTTGCGGGTGAGGAGGCGGGTGTTGTGAGCTTGTTGGAGATGAAAGTAGATGGTAAGACGCAAGGTCGTGCCGGCCCCACAAGGGGGCCGGCTGTGGTGACTAGAAAAGTGAGAAGGAGAGAGATGGCGGCCGGTGAAGACACATGCAAGGCCGGCCGACAGTCACTAACGGGGAAATAGAGAGCCGCTAATAACATAACACTAAGTACTAGGATGAGAGATAGCTACCTTGTACATAAGCACTAGGCAACGGGATGCTAGTGCTAACGGAAATCCCCACATGAACTTTTGTTTGTGTGAAAATTAGGTATTTGTGAGGTGGGTGCGTTTTTCGTGGAATGGTAAGTCAGCGCCATCGGCGTCAGCGCCTGCGAGGAAGGTGCCGTGTTTGGTGGTGTGAGCGAGTGGTGTGTGAGTGTGTTTGGTGCTGTATTTGTTGGCGTCTGATTTGAGGCTAGTGTATCGTTAGGGTGTGGGGTCGCCTTAAGGCTGGGGTATGAATGTGTATGGTCGGGTCAAGGTGCCGGTAGACACTTGTGATCAGGTAGTGTAAATGATTTCGGCTGGGTGACTGCCAATTACATGATTGGCGAGGGCGTCGGCGAGGTCGTTGCCAAGATCGGCTATGGGCATTATTTTTTCACATGTGGGTGGGGATGCCTGAATCGCACCGAAGTTTGAGGGTGTTCATGATGGATGCAAATATGCCCCGGTGTTTGTATTGTATGTAGGCAGCGGGACAGTACATGAATCCTTGAATGAGGTGAAATGAACACGCGCTGTCGTTTAAGAGGTCTACCTTCACGAGTTGTAGTCATATACCGATGCGTGCTAGTTCCGCTCGGTTAATGGTGTGGGAGGATGTGGTGGAGGTTACCATGATTTTGTCGCGAGTGTCGGTGGCATGTTGGGTGGTCATTGCTCCGAATCGTGAGGAGCCACCCTTTTTGGAGCCGCCGGTGTACACGAAGTCTTGCATGTTCCATGTAAGAACTTAATTCTTGGGGGTGTATGTTAGAGTTGAGCGTTCGGGGAGGGGATATGTAAAGAGTGGGTGTGGTTGTGGGGGAGTTGGTATATGCTTGCGGAGTGTGGGGTAAATGAGTATAAGATGTGGATAGGTGACATGCCGATGGATGGGAAGGTGAGGTGTGTGTCGTATATGGACTCGAGAGTATTGCGGAGGGTTGTATGAGCTGAGTGGGAAGGAAGGCAGGACCTGGCTAGGGTGTTTGCGACATGGTTAGGGATCTACGGCATCGTCTTAAATTATCATGCACACTTCGTTGAGATTTCGGGTATATTCCGCATTCATGATCTCCGAAAACACCACGAAATATATCGATATAGTCCAGATGATATCATCGATCCCTAGCCTTAGTTTGCGGCGAGGCAGATGTCGACTTTCCGGCGCGTTCCGAACGGAGTGCGGGTGGGGGTGACGGTATGTTGGTCCGGGGGGAGAAATGTGTTTGCGTCATTGTGGAGGGTGTATATCGATATAGTCCAGATGATATCATCGATCCCTAGCCTTAGTTTGCGGCGAGGCAGATGTCGACTTTCCGGCGCGTTCCGAACGGAGTGCGGGTGGGGGTGACGGTATGTTGGTCCGGGGGGAGAAATGTGTTTGCGTCATTGTGGAGGGTGTAGAGGTGGTGAGTGTAAGGCGAGTCCGTGTATTTGGAGTGTCGGTATGGTGTGTGTGTTCCCAGCGGGGGAGGATGAGGAGTGTTGCGCTGCGAAAGTGGGTGGAGGTGGAGTGGGACATTGAAATTGAAATTGAATTGAAACTGAAATGGAATGGACACTTGTGATGGCGTGTTCCATGGCTGGGCGTATGCATTCGTGGTCGTATTCCGGGCTTCCGATGCAAGTGTCGTCCCATGTGTGAGGGGTGTTGCTGCCATTGGATAAGAAGACGATGTTTTCGGGGTAGAGTGAGTGATATGTCTAGGAGTGCAATAATTTATTGAGGGGGTCTGAGAAGAGTTCGGCTTGTCTGTTGAATGCTTGTTAAATGGCGGTGAGGAGGTCCTCCCTAGTCGTCTAGCGGTTGCGTGGTTTTTTTTTTTTGGTGGTAGGATTGGCTGAGTGGATTTCCGAGCGCGTGCCGAGGCAGGTAATGCGCCGATTGACTTACTCTTCGAGTGTGCGGTGGGTAAGGTATGGGTGGAAGAGTTATCGGGGCGGGTGAGAGATATGAGTGCGTGATCGTAGGCGTTGCGGAGGATGGTTGTATCTGGAAGGGTGGGCGGGGTTGGCGTGTATGGTGAATTTTCCTATGGGAAGCGTGTCGAGGTATGGGTTGATGGGGTCGTGGTGAAAGGTTATGAGAGGGGTCGTCCATGTGGTGGGTCCAAGTGTAAAGAGGATGGTGAAAAAGATTGGGATGAAACTCAAGGCACAGAGGGCTGTGGGGCCGGAGGTGGTCGTGCTGATGGTGTCGTGGAGTTGGAGGCACGGAGCCCATTGGACGTCGTGAAGAGGGATGGGGTCGTGTATTTATCCTCGTTCGCACTAGTTGCACGTCTATGTATCCGGTCCTAGTGCAAGGCGACAATCGGAACGGATAGCAAAGGGCGTGCATGTACTGTATGAGGTGGTGTGACTGGGCTAGAGTGGGTCGTGACATAGTGAACAATGTGAGGGGAAGGGGAGGAGTCGACATATCGAAGTGGGCGTGGAAGAGAGGAGGTTGAAACCGTTGTCTAGCTAGATTTGGATGCTCCATTTCATGAGGCTTTCCGGTGCTAATTCGACCATGTATTGGGTTTTTTTGTATTCTTGGTTTTTGTGTTTGGAGAGGATGCGTGTGAAATTGAAATTGAAATTGTTTACAACATGTACCGTATGCGCCGGTTTTTCACCAAAAGCCGGATGCGTCGGCTACTGTCTCTGGGCCCTCCCAACTATGCCATACAAGGAACTTACAAGTCAGGGCTAGACCGTTAACCACCTAAATCCTACCTCTCCAATGGTTGTCGGGGGTTTTACTCCCCCCCGGGGAGGTGTGCAAGAAGAGGCGAGGGCTGCGTGCATTTAGGGGCGTGCGAAGGGGCAATGTGCGGAGGCGCGGCGGGAGGTCGTGCGGGATTTGATGCGGTATATGAGTAGGACATGATGCAGCCATTGGACAGTGTGCGTGTGGAGCTGTGTAAGGGTGCGAGACGTGTCGAGGCGTGCCTTGGAGATGAGTTTGTCATGGGGGTCAGTGCGGGCTGTGAGTAGGGAGGTGAGACTCGTGATGGTGGAGGAGTGCGGTGTGCCTGTGCGGCTCATGACGATGGGAAGGATGTCTACCACTGTGCCTGGCCAGTGGCTGCGGATGGCGTTTGCAAGGGGTGTGTATTTGGCACGTATGAGTTTAGCTGTGTGGGAGAGGTTATTGTCTGTGCAGTACTTCCATTCCCCTATCTGAATCTATTTTATGGAAGCGTAACGTCGGCGACCGTTTGAGTGACCCACAAATCGAGGTTCGAGGATGCGGATGAAGTCGGGTTTGTGTGCGGGGGGTCGTAGCGCGGGGGGGAGAGTCTCAGGGGGTAGGACGGCGGGACACGAGGTTAGGGAGTCGGGCGAGAGACCTTCGTCAGCAGCAACAAGGCGGGAGGGCATGTGGGTGGGGTGGGGTGGGTGGCAGTCATAAGGAGTGTGGGTAAGAAAGGGGGAAGCAAATGATTTGATGGGTTTGTTACTGAAGTCCGCGGTGATGGTTTCCCAGCGGCCACCGTTGTGGCGTTCCAGTAGGGAGAGGAGGAGTTCAGTGCGCTATTGTGGCGGTCCTGTCTTAGACCAGACATGGAGGGGCAGTTACCGGCCATGTGGCCGTTGCTAGTGAATTGGCCACAGAGGGGGCAGCGTAGGGTGGGGTTATGGGTGAGTAGGCGGGTGTTGTGGACTCCCCACATGAATTCTTGTTTGTGTGTGAACTGGATGTTCGTGAGGGTTGAGTGTTTTTTGTGGAAAGAGAAATCGGCGCCGTCCCCCGCGGCGCGGGCGAGGAGGGCACCGTGTTTGGTAGTGTGCGAGAGGGGTGTGTGTGTGTGTTTGGTGCTGTAGGTGTGTGCGTCGGCTTTGAGGTTGGTGTATCTGTAGGGTATGGGGTCTCCTAGGGTTTGTGGAATGAGGGTGTATGGCCAAGTCCAGTGGCCTATCGCGACCTCTGAACCTGTGGTGTATGTAGTGTCGGGTGGGTGTCCATCCGCGACTTGGTTGGCTAAGGTGTCTGCGAGGTCGTTACCTAGGGAGTGGTTGTGTGCTTTGATTTTGCCGAGGTGTGTGCGGATGCCTGCGTAGCAGCGGGTTTTGAGGGTGTGTGTGATGGAGTGGAGCGTGTCGCGGTGGATGTTGTGTCGGTAAGCGGAAGGGCAGTTCAAGTATCCTTGTATGAGGCGGAGGGAGCACGCACTGTCTGTGAGGAGGTGGGTACGGCCAAGTTGGAGGCCTATATCTATGCCAGCTAATTCAGCGCGATTTATTGTGTGGGAGGGAGGGGTAGAGGTCACCAGGATTTTGACTTTGGTGTCCGAGGCGGGGTGGGTGGCTGCTGCTCCGAGGGGGGAAGAGCTGCCTTTTTTCGAGCCGTCTGTGTAGACGAAGTCCTGCCAGTTCCAAGCAAGAGTACCGCTGGTGGGGGGGGTATGTTAGGTGTAGGCGGTCCGGGAGGGGGTATGTGATGGGTGGGTAGGATTTGGGGGTAGGTGGTATATACCTGCTGAGTGAGGTGAGTAGGTGTCGAAGATGTGGGGAGGAGGGGGGGTGATGGCGGGGTTGGGGAGGTGAGTGTCGTAGATAGATTCGAGAGTGTTGTGAAGTGCGGTCATGGCTGTGGGCGACGGGAGGGTGGAGAGTGCGAGGGGGTTGGCGACGAGGTATATGTCAACCATCCATCGTGTGCCGAAGGGGGTAGGGGTTGGGTTGCCAGTGTGTTGGTCGGGGGGTAGGAAGGTGTTTGCGTCATTGGGGAGGGTGTAGAGGTGGTGGGTGTATGGGGAGTTGATGTATTTGGAGTGGCGGTAGGGTGTGTGTTCCCATCGGGGGAGGATGAGGATGGTTGCGCTGGGTGTGTGAGGGGCTGTGAGGTGTGCGCTGGTGATTGCGTGTTCCATGGCTCGTCGCAAAAAACGCATCCTACCGTCGCTAAAGACAGTAAAAGATCCGAAGTACTACTAAAGTACTACTGACGTAAAAAATATAGGGGATGGGTCGGTAGCTCGGATGAGCAACGCCGACCGTCTTCGCTCCGGGCCTGGCCTCCCGATGAGCGATAGACTAGTGACCACAGGGCCCGTCGGACGACGGGCACCGATCACCTCTCCCCACCCGAGCCTAGCTCACCCAGGTCAGTGGATCCGTAGGCACATCAGACGGTACACACTCCAAGGCGCAGCTTTCACAAATTTGAATTCGATTCACATGCCGGAATCTGCGTCGCCCACATCTCAAACATTCCGAGTACTCCGTCCAATACTACGACACTCGTACGTATCAAAAAGATTACAAAAACCACCCTCCCACGGAGCCGGCGCACTCTCACGCGCCCCTCCGAGCGTCCGGACGTTCCCATCAGACATCCGCGAAGAACAAACCCAGGTCCCATCAGACCTGGTCGTGTGCCGCCAACACACGCTGACCACCTCTAACCCTCTCTCTTCCCACTCCAAAACCACCACACACACACACATCGACACCCACCTTACGACCACTATGTCATCACCTTCAAACCTCCCGGAATCATACAAACAGGTCCTCCTCAAAGACCGCCCTACACCCATTTTCGCGGACGACCACATCGGCCCCCGTAACCGCCTTGTGGGTCACCCACTTGCTCCATTCCTTACGGCCCCACAGCTCGCAACTGCAGACTACGGACGAGGCACGCCCCTGGAACCCACGCCGGGCACAGGGCTTCAAACTCCCCTGGTCCTCTCCACCCCGACGACTACCCCCGACCTTGGAAGGGCCATTGACCTCTCTGCTCGCCTGATCGACTCCTACCTCCTGACATGCCAGTACTCCACCGCCCCTCCTGACACTGCAAGCTTTTGGCTCCACGGTGTGTTCCTACCGAACACGCCGTCCTCCTCACTCATGCTCATCTCCGCTTGCTCTCTTGCTCGACGCTGGCTTCTCGAAAAAGTTCACGCCCTAACCGATATCCCGGCCCGCGCGAGAAATATAATCGGACGGGAACTAGCCCATCGTGCGCGATGGACAGCCTCAGTCACCCGCACCCCACACCCCGCCATGCCCCAGCAACACGATCTCACCCCTCCGCCCGTCGCACTCTCACATGGCCACCAGGAAGTCCGGCTGGACATCCCTACCTCCTGCATAACGGTTGGCATGCTTTACCAGCTCGCTTCACGCCAGCGTGAACTCCCGTCGGGAGGTCCGACGCCACCCCGCGCCGCCTCGGACCCCCATCTTTCCACCACCGTGAGTCAGCAGGAAATTCAGATTATAAGAGATGTCGCCGTTCCCGCAATATCAGGCCGCCGCATGAAAATTAGCTCCCCCCTGTTCACTCATCTCTCCGGCCCAGACGTCGTTCCCCTGATACATGCCCTCCTGCTCGATCGACTCGCCACGGAACTTGCCGACACCTGGAACGCCAGCGCCACCACCCCTACCCCCCGAATGGAAGACCTCCCGGAACCAGCCCAGCTCCTGCTCCAGATCGCGGACGCCCTACAACCTACACGGGATCCCGTCCAGGTCGTGAACGACCCCCCCTCCTTCTGGATGCATATCCTCCACCCACCCCATAATCCAGTTCTTTCACAATCAGGTCCTGTACATTTTCACGCCACCCTTCAAAATGCTATTCACACCGTACCCCCCACCCCCCAAAACTACACAATTATCATCACACCCCCCCCTCTCACAGGCCATGTCCCAGGCACCTCCTGGACTGACACCTGCCTCACCACATTCCTCATCCAATCCCCCCACCCCCTCCCCTTCCCCCAACCCACGTCCAACGGTTCTATCCCTTCCTCACACTGGCTCTCCACCCTCCTCCATCAAACAGCTTCAGAATACGCACAGTCACACACCCACTCCCACCGCTCCTCACCCTCCACCTTCGACATCTCACACCACACCTCCCTCAAAAAAATTCCTGACGGCTCCTACTTCCGCTCCCACCCCTCCCCCTCCCCTCACATCGCCACCAGCATCCAAATCTCCCTCACCAACATCATGTATTGCATCCTCATCTCCACCAACGGCACTGCCACCATTCCCCTCCCCCACACCTACATACACCGCGGCACCCCCACCAACACCACATGCTCCCTATACATCACACCCCACCACTACTCCACCTTCGGCAGGTCCCGCATCACGGACCCCATCTTCACCACCTCCCCCTCCCCCCCTCAGCTCACCCTCACAAAAAACAAATCCCTCCTTCGCAACCCCCCCTCTCTCCTTCTCGAATGGACAGGCCACCTACAGGCGACCAACACCTACGAGACATGGCAACATGAGCCTGCGGACGGCTCCCTGCTGGACATCCCTGACGACACCCCCCTCGACCTCGATTCCCTCCCTGACATCCAACTGGCCCCATCATATTCCCCCCCCCCCCCTCACACTCGCAATCAGCGCCCCTCCAAAAAACGTCGCTCCCCCTCACCCGCCCCTCCTACGAACCCTCACCCCACACACCCAGCTGACCCTCTCACCTTGCCCGACACCACCCCTCCTCCCCCACCCCCCCTCCCCACCATCCTTGAAACCTCAGTAGACCACATGGACTCCTCCTCCACCCCCCTCACACACCCCGCCACAGCCTCCTCACACCCAACCGGACTTGACCCCCCGCCTCCTCCCTCCCCCCAACGCACAGACTCCACCCCAGACATGATACCACCCCCCCTCCGACTCCTCCCCCCCTCCCTCCCCCCCACCGACCCCATGGACTCCTCCCCTACGGCACGCACACCTACAGACCCCGCCCTCAAACCTGCCCCCCCGTCCGGGGTCCTAAAGCACACACGCCACACCCTCAGAAAGACCCCCCACTCACCTCCCCATCGCCGCAACCCCCATGACCCCCAGACCTACACACACCTCACACACTCCCCTTCCCCACACCCCACCCCCAACTCCAACCGCCGGACCCCCGACCTCCCGTCCAACACACACCCCTCAAACCTCCCCCTACCTGCCTCATCCCCAGCAACCTCAGACTTCGAGCTCGAAGACCTCCCTGAAGAGGACCAAGACACAGCGGAAGCCAATGAGGAGCACCTCCCCTCCCCTGGACCATCCATCCCTCCATCCGATGTCCACTCGGCCGCTAGGGCCAGCCCCCATCCCTAACTCCACTACAGACGGGCCAGCAGGCCCGGAGGTTCGACCCCCTGCCCCCCTCCCACGCCCCCCCCCACGATATCCGTACTCACGGTGTAACCAACCCACTCAGGGCCTCACTTCCGTCACACTTCACACCCGATACCTGCACCATCAAACTACACAACTACTTGTTTGACCTTAACCTTGAACACGGCCTCCCCACCCCCATCGGCCACCTCGACTCCTCGGCCGTGCTCTCCTTCCAGTGGGGACACTACCAGGACCTCTCAAACCTCTACTGCATCGCCACCTCCCTTGCCAAACTCCACTCTACCTCCTCCAACAACTACATTGTTATCACAAACACAGAGGTAGACACCTTCCATAACCATCACATATACCCCAGCCAGTGGACCAACCTCTCAAACAGAGGCGTACCCCCGCGACCGGGCACACCCCACAACTCCCTCCTTGTCCTCACCTGGCAGCACTCCCATTTCGGCCTCCTCCACGTGACACACGACTCCGCCACTTGGGTGGACTCACTCCACCCCCCCCCCCCGTCCCTTCTTACCCGTTCCCTCTCACTCCTCGCCTCCTGGAACTCGTCTCCCTCCCCCCAACTCCTCACTCCTCGCCTTCTCAACCCACCTCGACAGAACGACTCACCCCGGGCGTGGTCCTGTGGAACCCACGTCCTCCTTCACACATACTTTATACTCACGGCACCTGCTGACCATGCTTACGACCCCCCTCCTTTCGACCCCAAACACACAGTCTACTCCCTTCACTCCCTTCTGTGGCACCACGTCTTCCGCTCCACTCCCCTCCCTATCGGTCGCTCCCAACTCCTTCACACCCTTCACCCTCATCAGCCCTCCCTCTCCCCCGAGCCCTCACACCCCCCCAAACCCTCCCCATCAACCTCTCCTCTTCCTCATTACACCCTCCCCTCCGCCCCCCGCCAACCCACCCTCCCCCACATCACACCCCCAAACCAGCCCCACCCCCTCACCTCCCACACCCCCACTCCGCAAAACTCCCCCTCCAGCGAACCCCCCTAACCCCCCCAACCCTCACCCCATACCACTCCTCCCACATCATATTCCACAACCTCTTCACCTAGTTAACCTCAACACCAGGGGGCTTCACACATCCATCATGGACGTGGAACACCTCGCCACCACCCACCGCCCTGAAGTCCTAATCCTCACGGAAACTAAACACGACACCCACAAATCCAGGTGGCGTGTCGCCCTCCCACAATACCTACTCAAAAGTTCCCGACCCTGCTACTCATCTGTGCCCCTACCCAACGCAGGCGTTCTCTTCGCGGTCCGAAGGGAATCGTTCCACTCCGCCACTGTCCTCGCCCCACCCTCCCACCTCCTCCCACATATCGCAGGACTAAAACTCGTCCCTCACTCAGGCAACCCTTACCTCCTCCTCGGGGCCTACATGCCACAGCTCCACAGCCCCCAACCAACACGCTTATACGCGGAGGTCGCGGCGTGGGGCCTCCGCCTGATGGACGACTACCCAACTCACCGCGTCCTCTGGGGCGGCGACTTCCAAACGACCACCACACAAGGTACTGGCAACCCTGCCCTCACCTCCTTACTCGAATCACACCTCCGACCACTCCACCCCCACCTCCCCACCTTTCCCCGTAGCGGAAGTTGCCTAGACCACTGGCTCACCCCTCCCCCCTCCCCCCTCAGTCTCAACCCGCCTGCATGCTCGACTTTTACCTCTCCCTCACACTTTTCCGACCACTCGGCGATACACCTAGTTATCCCTGCCCCCTCCTCCCTAATCGCTCACCCACCCTCGGCTCACAACACACCTCGCACTCCCCACACCACCCGCAAACTCACCTTCAAACTCCCACTACAACCGCACCACATCACATCCTACCAGCATAGCACACCCTCCCTTATCAAACACACGGCCTCCCTCCACGCAGAGATTCTCAATACAACCCCTTCCATGGCCTCTCCCGATACCCTCGACACCCTAGCCTCGAAATTTACTGCACTACTCTCCCAACATATGGACCACGCAGCCACCATATGGCCCCTCCTACCCCCGAAGAAACCCCGCCCCACTACCTCGTCCATTAACCCCACCTGGCTATCTAAAAAAACACGCAGACTCATTCGCAAACTCCGCAGATGTAGCACCAACGGTGGCCCCCTACCCCTAGCTCAAACCCTCTTGCAAACCTCTGACTATCTTTCCCCTACCGATATCCATCAACAATGCCAAGCACGCATACGCCTTCTACTCCGAACAACCACCACAGATATACTCCAAAAGATTAAAACCCGCACCAATACTGCCTACGACGCCTCCCCAAAATCCTCCCACCGCCGCTTAAAAATTAAAAGTGGCCTCCTCCCCGCGACCACCGCAACTTCAACTCTCCACCGCATTACCAAGCCCGATAAAACCACAGCATCCTCCCCCTCAGCCGTCATTAAGGCGGTCCACTCCCACTTCACCACCGAACTCACGCGAGCCACCCCGCCCGACCTACCCGTACCCCCCTGGGAACACCCTGACAACCCCGACAACTACACCATCGAACCCCGAGGGGACCCCACACTCACTCTCGCCGACATGATTACCCGAGATACATTTGATAAAACCCTCAACTCGCTAGGCACCGGCAAGGCCCCCGGCCCCGACGGTATCCCCAACGAAATTCTCAAGTTCCTACCCCCGGAGACCCGCTCCGCCCTCTACTCTCTCCTATCCCTCCTCGCCCACAACTCCTACACACCCCCTGAATGGTGCCATAGCACAACATGCCTACTACATAAAAAAGGTGACCCCACCCTCCTTGACAACTACCGCCCCATCGCCCTCATGAATAACCTTCTTAAGCTATGGACCGCACTAATAAAAGACGCAGGCTCGAAATACGCCGAAACCCACGGCATCCTCAGCGACCAACAAGACGGCTTTCGACAACACCGCAGCATCCACGACGCCCTCTCCTCCATAATCATGGCCATGGAGGACGCGAAACTCCACAAAAAAGACATCTACGTCATGTACGCGGACTTCAAGGGCGCCTTCAACGCAGCAGACCACCGCATCATGTTCAAACACATGAGACAACTCGGTATGCCCTCCACTTTTGTAGATACATGCGAACACCTCTACGGAGTCTCATCCACAGACTACATTACCCCATATGGTCCCACCCCCTCCATAGACATAAATCGGGGTACCCTACAGGGCGACACCCTCTCCCCGTTCCTATTTACCCTCTTCCTTGAACCCTTTCTTCGCTGGCTCACTGTGGGTAGCCGGGGCTATCGCCCAGGGCCCCCCGCCACTAACGTCGACCCAACAGAACCCACAGCCACATACCCCGGACACGGATTCGCTCCAGCTCCGGAAACTCTCTCTCTTCAGCGCCTACACAGGTATGACCGTCAACATCCGAAAATGCTGCATCACCGGCGCCCTCTGGCGCTCAGACAACGCCCTCTCCCTTGCCAACATCACCCTCCTCACATCCCGCCTCCAAACACAGTTCATCACCATCAACTCCACCCCGGCGCCCATCCCCTCCATAGGCCCCTCGGACACATACCGCGTCCTTGGGGTCGAACTCAACACCTCCCTCACCTTCACCAAACACTGGCACGAACTCAAACGCACCACCACATCCCTCATCAACGCCCTCTCCTCCTCCCCACTAACCCAATCCCGCAGAATTCGCGTCATCCGTGGCCTCCTCATCGGGAAACACTTTACCCTTCAACTCGGCCTCTTCAGCGACTCCCAATTGGACACCCTCGAAGGTCAAATATGCCGCGCCCTCCGCTCCGCCGTCTCCTCGGTACGTAACCTCCCCCGCACAGCCCTACACCGGCCCACCTCCGACCTCGGCTACGGCCTCCCCTCCCTCAAAGCCCATGCCGCACAACTCACTGTCTGCCACCTCCACAAAATCCTGAACTCCCCCGGTTATAGGGGCCACATGGCCAAAGCCCACATACGCAACATCTCCACAACATACTCCCACTGGCCCACTGAATCGATAATGTCAGGCAGTCTTCCCCCCTCCACGCTCAGATGCCTAGTGCGCGCCCAACGCGACGCCGGAACCATGTTTCACAACATCCCCCCCCTCTCCCTCACCAACCCCATTGCCTCCACTATTCGCACCCACTTCACCAGCCAGGACGACGCGCTCCTTACATCACTCAAAGACAGAGCCACACATATCACAGACCCACACACATACAAACAAGCATACTGCGACTTCTCACCCCGCAAGACACACACCTCCCTCCTTCCCCGTCTTAACCCCCTCTGGCAAAATCACATAACCGAATGGTCACAAGTCCTTCTCCGCGCCACCCCTTCCTCCTTCATCCTCAAATCCTGCCAATCCATCTCCGAACTCACGGGGTCCAGCACCTCCCTCTCTGACCCCAATTCGCCTTCTCGCCGCAGTCCTCACCGAACCCTCCGACACCATACACAACCGCCTCCCTGTCATAATCCTCAACCCCAAACAAGCATCCCCCCCCACCACTCTCCACCCCTCATGGGTTCCCCTCCTCACTTCACACCTTCCCCGCCCCTCCTCGCTCCCTCTCCCCCTTTACCCACTCCTCCCACACCAACATCCACACCCCCACTGCCCCCATCTCGCACATAGACACAGAATACCTCACCCCCTCAGACCACCACTTCCCCCCCTGCGACGTGACGCGCATCATCTCCAAACACAAAGACACAGAATACGGACAAACCCAATATATGGTCGAATGGGCCCCGGAACACCTCACGGAATGGGATATACAACTCCAACTGGACGACGGCTTCCGACTCATCTCTTCCACCCCCACCTCGGTATACCTACCCACCCCCACCCCCATCGATTGCTCCATATGTCACAACCCTCTGCACTTAGAACCCACCTCCACCTGCAGCACATGCACGCACTTTGCCGTCCATTCCCAATGCCGCCCTGCCTTAGGGCCCCGCCACATGGCAATGCGACTGGTGCGCTCGCCGGCAAACAACACAACCTCACCCGTCTCCACGAGGTCCAGTGGGCGCCTTGCCTTCAACTACACGACACCATCAGTGAGACCCCCTCCGGCCCCACCCGCCCTCACCGCATTTAACTCCGGCTTTGTCCCCTCCACCACACCCATTCTGCCAGAACCCGGACCCCCTCCGTTGTCATACCCCCTTATCACATTCAACCTCAACCCCATCAACCCTGACCTCGACATGCTCCCTACCGGTACATTCACCATCCACACACACCCCTCACTTCACGATACCACAATACTCTGCACTCCCGACGGCCGGGCAGTCACCACCCTTAACGGCCCCCGCGTCCGCCACCTATACCAACTCTTCCGCCCCGACCTCACCGACCATACATTTGAAGAGGAGGTCTACAACCTCCTCACTCGCCTAGGCTCCCGCTCAGAAATCCACTCACCTACACCCGCCACCACCACCCGCAACAGATGGGCCACCAGAGAGGGACCTCCTCTCGGCCCTCCGTCACACATTCCACATCCAGACAGAACTCTACTCGGACCCCCTCAATAAATCACTCCACTCGCACACCTACCACTCACTCTACCCCGAAAACATAGTCTTCTCATCCACCGGCAGTAATGCCCCCACACACATGGCAAGGCACCAACATCGCCAACCCCGAATACGACCACGAATGCATGCGCCGAGCCATGGAACATGCAAACACCAAGCGCACACCTCACAGCCCCACACACCCCCAGCGCTACCATCCTCATACTCCCCCGTCGGAAACACACACCATACCGCCACTCCAAATATATCAACTCCCCCTACACACATCACCTATACACCCTTCCCAACGACTCGACCACCTTCTTACCCCCCGACCAACACACAGGCCACCCCACCCCTACCCCTTTCGGCACACGCTGGATGGTCGACATCTACCTCGTCGCTAACTCTCTCGCACTCCCCACCCTACCCTCACACACAGCCATGATCGCACTCCACAACACCCTCTAGTCTATATACGACACACACCTCCCAAGCCCCACCATCACCATCCCCACCTCCACACCTCACCGACTCATACTCACCTCACTCCGCATGCATAAACCATTTCCCCCCCAACCCCACTCACCCCCTTACCTACCCCCTCCAAGAACGCACACGACTAACATACTCCCCCACAAGAGGAACTCTTGCTTGGAACTGGCAGGACTTCGAAAAAAGGAGGCAGCTCCCCTCTCGGGGCGGCAGCCACCCACCCAGCCTCGGACACCAACATCAAAATCCTGGTGACCTCTACCCCTCCCTCCCATACTATCAATCGAGCCGAACTAGCTTGCATTGACATAGGCCTCCAACTAGGCCATACCCACCTCCTAACTGACAGTGCGTGCTCCCTCCGTCTCATACAAGGATACCTCAACTGCCGCTCCGCTTATAGGCACAACATCCACCGCGACACACTCCTCTCCATCACACGCACCATCATAACCCGCTGCGACGCAGGCATCCGCACACATCTCGGCAAAATTAAAGCACACAACCACTCACTCGGCAACGAACTCGCAGACGCACTCGCTAACCAAGTAGCAGATGGTCAACCACCAAACACCACATACAACACAGGCTCGGGGGTGTCCATTGGTCACTGGACCTGACCTTACACCCTCATACCACAGACTCAAGGGGATCCCATACCCTACATTTACACAAACCTCAAAGCCGACGCACACACCCACAGCTGCAAGCACACACTTACACCCCTCTCACAAACATCCAAACACGGCGCCCTCCTAGCCCGCGCCGCGGCGGACGGCGCCGACTTCACCTTCCACGAAAAACTCACAACACTCACCAACACCCAATTCACCCACAAAACAAGAATTCATATGGGGCGTCCACAACACCCGCCTCCTCACACACAACCCCACCATGCGATGTCCCATGTGTGGACAATTCACCAGCAACGGCGCACATGGCCGGTAACTGCCCATCCATGTCTGGCCTAAGGACAGGACCGTCACAACAGCGCGCTACAACTCCTCCTATCCCTCCTGGAACGCCACAACGGAGGACGCTGGGAGACTATCACTGCAAACTTCGGTAACAAACCCATCAAGTCTTTCACCCGCCCCACCCCCACCTCCACCCCTCTTGACTGCCACCCCCCCACACCCCCACCCACATGCCCACCCGCCTTGTTGACGCAGACGAAGGTCTCTCGCCCGACTCCCTGACCTCGTGCCCCGCTATCCTCCCCCCGAAATCCTCCCGCCTGCACTACGTCCCCCGGCGCACAAACCCGATTTCATACGCCTCCTCGAACCTCGCTTCGTCGGTCACAACAACGGCCCGCCGCCGTATACTCATCCTATCAGGAAAATACAGATAGGGGAGTGGGAAGTACTGCACCGACCACAACCTCTCACACACAGCCCGCTTGATTAGGGACAAATACACACCCCTCGCAAATGCCATCCGAAACCACTGGCCAGGTACCGAAGTCGACATCCTACCCATAGTCATGAGCCGCACGGGCACACCGCACTCATCCACCATCGCAAGTCTCACCTCTCTCCTCACCCTCCGCAACCGACCCTCCCGACAAACTCATCACCAAAGCACGACTCGACACATCTCGCATCCTTTCCACACTCCATGCACACACCGTCCAATGGCTGCATTATCTCCTCCTTGTCTACCGCACCAAATCACGCACGACCACTCGCCGAGCCTCCGCATAACGCACCTCCCCAAGCCAGTTCCTGCACACCACCTTTAACCCGCTTCAGACCCTCCCCGGGGGGGAGTAAAACCCCCGACCACACTTGGAGAGGTTGGACATAGGTGGTTCACGGTCTAGCCCTGACTTGTAAGTTCCCTGTATGGCATAGTTGGGAGGGCCCATAGACAGCAGCCGACGCATCCGGCTTTTTGGTGAAAAACCGGCGCATACGGTACATATTGTAAACAATTTCAATTTCAATTTCAATTTGGCTCGTCGCATGCCACTCGTGGTCGTATTCAGGGTTGGCTATGTTGGTGCCTTGCCATGTGTGTGGGGCATTGCTGCCGCTGGATGAGAAGACGATGTCTTCGGGGTAGAGGGAGTGGTAGGTGTGGGAGTGGAGGGATTTATTGAGGGGGTCGGAGTAGAGTTCTGTCTGTATGTGGAATGTGTGGCGGAGAGCTGTGAAGAGGTCTTCTCTAGTGGCCCATCTATTACGGGTTGTGGTGGCGGGTGTGGGTGAGTGGATTTCTGAGCGGGAACCTAGGCGAGTGAGGAGGTGGTAGACCTCCTCTTCGAACGTGTGCTGCGTGAGGTCGGGGCGAAAGAGTTGGTAGAGGTGGCGGACGCGGGGGGCGTTGAGGGTGGTGACCGCGCGGCCGTCGGGGGTGCATAGTATGGTGGTGTCGTGGAGTGATGGGTGTGCGTGGATGGCGAATTTACCGGTAGGGAGCATGTCGAGGTCGGGGTTGATGGGGTCGTGGTTGAATGTGATTAGGGGGTGTGACCACGGAGGGGGTCCGGGTTCTGGCAGGATGGGTGTCGTGGAGGGGACAAAGCCGGAGTTTAAATGCGGTGAGGGGCGGTGGGGCCGGAGGGGGTCTCACTGATGGTGTCGTGGAGTTGAAGGCATGGGGCCCACTGGACCTCGTGGAGGCGGGTGAGGTCGTGTTGTTGGCCGCGAGCACACCACTCGCACTGCCATGTGGCGGGTCCCTGAGCTGGGCGGCATTGGGAATGTATGGCGAAGTGCAGGCATGTGCAGCAGGTGGAGGGCGGGTTCTGTGTGCAGTGGGTCATGACAAATGGAGCAGGCGGTGGGGGAGGAGGTGGGGAGGCATACCGCTGTGGGGGGTGGAGGAGATGAGGCGGAAGCCGTCGTCGAGTTGTAACTGGATGTCCCATTCCGTGAGGTGTTCCGGGGCCCATTCAACCATGTACTGTGTCTGGCCGTATTCTGTGTCCTTGTGTTTGGAAATGATGCGCGTGACGTCGCAGGGGGGGGTAGTGGTGGTCTGAGGGGGTGAGGTATTCAGTGTCCAAGTGTGTGGTGGGTGCGGTGGGGGTGGGTGTGAGTGGTGCGGGGGGTGTAGATGCCGGATGAGAGGGTGGGGGGTGAGCGAGGGAGGTGTGGGGAGAGGAGGGGAATCCATGAGGGGTGAATGGTGGTGGGGGGGGATGCTTGTTTGGGAATGAGGCTTGTGATGGGGAGGCGGTTGTGGATAGTATCGAGGGGTTCGGGTGAGGATTGCGGCGAGGAGGCGGATGGGAACTGAGAGTGGGGAGGTGGACCCCGTGAGTGTGGTGATGGATTTGCAGGATTTGAGGATGAAGGAGGATGAGGTGGCTCTGAGGAGGACTTGTGGGCCACGTGGTGATGTTATTTTTCCAGAGGGGGGTGAGGCGGGGGAGGAGAGAGGCGTGTGTTTTGCGGGGTGAGAAATCGCAGTAGGCTTGTTTATATGTGTGAGGGTCGGTGATGTGTGTGGCTTTGTCCCGTAGTGAGGCGAGGAGGGCGTTGTCTTGAGTGGTGAAGTGGGCGCGGATTGTGGAGGCGATAGGGTTGGTGAGGGAGACGGGAGGGATGTTGTGGAATAGGGTGCCCGCATCGCGCTGAGCTCTGACTAAGCACTTGAGTGTGGGTGGGGTGTAAAAGGTTGACATAATGGCTTCCGAGGGCCAGTGGGAGTACGTGGTGGATAAGGTGCGGATGTGTGCTCGGGCTATGTGGCCTCTATAGTCTGAGCTGTTCATGATTTTATGTAGGTGGCAAACTGTGAGTTGTGCGGCGTGGGCTTTGAGGGAGGGGAGGCCGTATCCTAGGTCGGAGGTAGGGCGGTGGAGGGCGGTGCGGGGAAGGTTACGTACCGAGGAGACGGCGGAGCGGAGTGCGCGGCAGATTTGTCCTTCTAGAGTGTCGAGTTGGGAGTCGGTGAAGAGGTCGAGCTGGAGGGTGAAATGCTTCCCGATGAGGAGTCCACGGATGACTCAGAGTCTGCGGGATTGTGTTAGTGGGGAGGTGGAAAGGGCGGTGATGAGGGATGCTGTGGTACGTATGAGTTCGTGCCAGTGTTTGGAGAAGTTGAGGGAGGTGTTTAGTTCAACCCCTAGGACTCGATATGTGTCCTTGGGGCCAATGGAGGGAATGGGGGCCGGGGTGGAGTTTAGGGTGATGAACTGAGTTTGCAGGCGGGATGCGAGGAGGGTAGTGTTGGCGAGGGTGAGGGCGTTGCCTGTGCGCCAGAGCGCGCCGGTGATGCAGCATTTGCGGATGTTGACGGTCATGCCCGTATAGGCACTGAAGAGGGAGAGTTTCTTGAGTTGGATGGTCATGTTGGGGGTCGAGCCCGTGGCGAGGCTGAGGTCGTCCGCGAAGCCGTGTCCGGGGTACGTGGCCGTTGGTTCTGTGGGGTCGACGTTAGTGGCGGGGGGGCCTGGGCGGTAGCCCCGGCTTCCCACCGTGAGCCAGCGAAGGAAGGGTTCAAGGAAGAGGGTGAATAGAAAGGAGGAGAGGGTGTCCCCCTGGAGGGTTCCGCGATTAATGTCAATAGAGGGGGTGGGGCCATGTGGCGTGATATAATCTGTGGTTGAGATCCCGTAGAGGTGTTCGCAGGTGTCGACAAAGGAGGGGGGCATACCGAGTTGACGCATGTGTTTGAACATGATGCGGTAGTCCGCGGCGTTGAAGGCGCCTTTGAAATCTGCGTACATGACGTAGATGTCTTTGTTGTGGAGTTTCGCGTCCTCCATCGTCATTATGAGGGAGGAGAGGGCGTCGTGGATGCTGCGGTGTTGTCGGAATCCGTCCTGTTAGATCGCTGAGAATGCCGTGGGTTTCGGCGTAGTTCGAGCCTGCGTCTTTGATTAGTGCTGTCCATAATTTAAGGAGGTTGTTCATGAGGGCGATAGGGCGGTAGTTGTCGAGGAGGGAGGGGTCACCTTTTTCAAGAAGCAGACATGTTGTGCTGTGGCACCAGTCAGGAGGGGTGTAGGATTTGTGGGCGAGGAGGGAAAGGAGGGAGAAGAGGGCGGAGCGGGTCGCCGGTGGGAGGAATTTGAGTATTTCATTGGGGATACCGTCTGGGCCGGGGGCTTTGCCGGTGCCTAGGGAGTTGAGGGTTTTATCGAAAATATCGCGGGTAATCATGTCGGCGAGGGTGAGAGAGGGGTCGCCGAGTGGTTCGATGGTAAAGTTGTCGGGGTTGTCGGGGAGTTCCCACGGGGGGGTGGGAAGTTCGTTTGGGGTGGCGCGGCCGAGTTCGGAGGCGAAGTGAGAGTGTACCGCGTCAATGACGGCGGAGGGAGTGGATGCGGTAGTTTTATCGGGTCGAGTAATGCGGTGGAGGGTGGGGGTGGCGCCGGCGGGGGGTAGGAGGCCGCTTTTAATTTTCAATCGGCGGTGGGAGAGTTTGGGGCAGGTGTCGTAGGCCGTATTGGCTCGAGTTTTGATTTTCTTTAACTTATCCGTGGTGGTGGCGTGAAGGAGCTGGCGTATGCGTGCTTGGCATTGGTGTTTGATGGCGTCAGGGGTGAGATAGTCAGTTGTGTTTAAGAGTTCATGGGCGAGGGGGAGGGGGCCGTTGTTCTTGCTGCATTTGCGGAGTTTGAGGATGTGTGTGTGCGTCTTCTTTGTGAGCCAAGTAGTGTCGAGGGACGCTTGGGGTGGGCGTGGTTTTTTGGCGGGGAGGAGGGGCCAAATTGTGGCTGCGTGGTCCATGTGTTGGGAAAGGAGTGTAGTGAATTGGGAGGCAAGGGTGTCGAGGGTGTCGGGGGAGGCCGAGGTGTGTGAGGTGTCTAGAATTTCTGCGTGGAGGGCGGCCGTTTGGTTGATGAGGTCGGGGGTGCTGGATTGGTACGCTTGTATGCGGTCGGGTGTGAGAGGAAGTCGAAAGTTGAGTTTGCGCGTCGTGTGATGTGTGTGGGGGTGGGTGTGGAGGGGGGGGGGGTGAGCCATGAGGGAGAAAGGGGCGGGGATGACGAGGTGGATTGCAGAGTGGTCAGTGAAGTGGGAGGGGGAGGGGAATATCGAGCAAGAGGAAGGTGGGAGGGAGAGAGGTGAAGGGGGCGAGGAGAGCCATTGGTCAAGGCATCCTCCGCTGCGGGGGAATGTGGGGATGGGGTCGTGGAGGGGCTGGAGGTGGGATTTGAGGAGGGAGGTGAGGGCGGGGTGACATGTACCTGTGGTGGTGGTTGATTGGAAGTCTCCTCCCCAGAGGATGCGGTGTTGCGGGTGGTCGTCTGCTAGGCGGAGACCCCATGCTGCCACTTCAGCATATAGGCGGGTCAGTTGAGGGGTGTAGAGCTGGGGCATGTAAGTACCTATAAGGAGGTAAGGGGTGCCTGAGTGGGGAACGATTTTTAGTCCGGCGATATGGGGGATGAGGTGGGGGGGGGGTGGGGCTAAGGATAGTGGCAGACTAGAATGAGGCTCTGCGGACCGCGAAGAGAACTCCTGCGTTGGGTAGGGGCAGAGGTGAGTAGCATTGGCGAGAGCTTTTGAGGTGGTATTGGGGGAGGGCTATGCGCCAGCGGGATTTGTGGGTGTCGTGGTTGGTTTCGGTGAGGATAAGGACGTCCGGACGGTGTGAGGTGGAGAGGTGTTCAACATCCATAATGGAGGTGTGTAGGCCGCCGGTTTTGAGTGTGATGAGGTGTAGTGGTTGGGAGGAGTGGTGTGGGAGGATGGGGGAGGGGAGGGAGGGGGTGGTGCTGGGGGGGTCGTCGGGGGGGCGGTCGACGGGCGGTGGTTGGAAGGGAGGGGGGAGGAGCGGAGGGGAGGAGGGGGGGGGCGGTGTGGGGGGGGGTGGAGGGCGTCGAGAAGGCGGGGGCGACCCTGAGGGAGGGGGGCGGAGCGGAAGGTGTGGTTCCAGAGGAGAGTGTGTAGGGAGTAAACCGTGTTCCGGGGTCGAAGGGGGGGAATTGTGTGTTTGGTTAGGGGGAGCAGTGGCGATGAAGTAGGTGTGTAGGAGGGCGTGGGTACCGCACGACCATGCCCTGTCTGAGTCGGATTGTCTAGGAGGGTTAAGCAGGCGGAGGGTGCCGACGGGAGGGGGGGGGAGGAGTTCCAATCTGAGAGGAGAGCGAGGGTGCGGGTGAGGAGTTCGGGCGGGGGAGAGTGATGAAGAGAGTCTACCCATGTGGTGGAGGTGTGAGTGATGTGAAGGAGGCCGAAGTGAGAGTGTTGCCATGTGAGGACTAGGAGAGAATGGTTAGGCGTCCACGGCCGGGGGGGGTGCCTCGGTTGGCTAGGTTTGTCCATTGGCTGGGGTATTGGGAGTTGTGGTGGTGATTATCTACTTCGTTGTTAGTGATGACAATGGAGTAGATAAGTGGCGGAGGAGTGGAGTTAAGTTTGGTTATTGTGGTAGCGAGGCAGGATAGGTTGGAGAGGTCCTGATAGCGCCCCCATTGGAAGGAGAGGATAGCAGAGATATCGAGGCGGCGATGGGGGTGGGGAGGCCGTATTCAAGGTTGAGGTCGAATAAGTAGTTATGCATTGTGAAGCTGCACGTGCGTGAGTTAAAGTGGGACGGGAAAGTGGAGCGAGTCATGGTGTTTACAATGTGTCTGCGTATGTCTGGTTGGGGGGTGGGAGGGAGGTGTGGGGTCTAACCTCGGGTTCGTCCTTAGGGGGACTAATGATGAGATTCGGCCTTGTCGGCCGGGGGTGACTTGTGGGGGTGTCTGGGACTGGGGAGGCGGTGGTGGCCTGTGGGCCATTGGTCTCATCTAAGTCTTCCTCCAGCAGGTCATCAGAGTCGCCGAAGTCGAGTTCTTCTTCCCCGGGGAGAAGGGTGGGAAGGGGAAGGTGGGCGGGGTCAGCGGGGGGGATGGGGTTTCCGAGGCCGGGGGGGGTGTGGGGTTGGGGTTGTGAGTGGGGGTGGTGTTGTCCTCGTGTTGGGGTGTGAGGGAGGGGCGCGGGGGGGGCGCGGGGTGGGGGGGATGGGGAGGTCTGTTTGCGGCAGGGGCGGGAAGTGCTTGGTAATGCCCGCAGGGGGCGCGGGTTTGAGTGAGGGGTCTGTGGGGGGGGCGAGGGTGGGGAGGGGAGTCTGCCGTCGCGGGTGGAGCGGAGGAGGGGGGGGGTGGGTGGTAGGGGGTGAGGAGGAGGGGGGGTGAGGGTAGGCGTGTGGGTTGGGGGAACGGGGAAGAGAGGAGGGGGTTGCGCGTGGGGGGTGGGGGGGAGTTGGTGAGGAGGAGGAGTCCATGGGTTCGGAGGAGTCTTCTGTGAGGGTGGGGAGGGGGGGAGGGGTAGTAGTGTGGGGGGGGGCAGTGGGGGGAGCCGGAAGGTTGGAAGAGGGGTGGATGTGGTAGGAGGAGGTGGAGGTGGGTTTGAGAGACAGTGGGTTGGTGGAGGGGCCATGAGAGGGGGGAGGTGTGGGCCGGGGTGGTGGAGGAAATTTGGATGTCAGGGAGGGAGGAGAGGTCGAGGGGGAGGTCATCGTCCTCCTTCATGTGGAAGTCGGAGGGCTCCAGGTGCCACTGGCTGGTGACTTGGGTGTCAGTGAGGTGGCGGGACCAGTGAAGTAGGAGGGATGGGGGGTTGCGATGGAGGGTGTGTCGTTTTGTGATTGTGAGGGGAGGCGGAGAGGGGGTGGTGGTGAAGGCATGGTCCGTGAGTCGGGCTTTACCAAAGGTGGAGTAGTGGTGGGGAGTGATGATGAGGGTGCAAGTGGATTGGGTGCGTGTGCCTCTGTGGGTGTATGTGTGTGTGAGGGGAATGGTGACGGTGCCGTTAGTGGAGATGAGGATGCAATACATTTCGGTGCTGAGGGAGATTTGAAAGCTGGTGGTGACGGTGGGGGAGTTGGAGGGGTGTGAACGAAAGTAAGAGCCATCGGGGAACTTTTTCAGGGGTGTGTAGTGATAGAGGCTGAGGGGTTGTTGGGAGGAGGGGGTGGATGTGGGGGTGTGTTGTGTGAGGTATTCTGTGGCTGTTTGAGATAAGAGGGTGTATAACCAGTGTGTGGGTGGAATGGTGCCGTCTGAGTTGATGCAGGGTAGGGAGAGAGAGTGGCGGGATTGGATGAGGACTGTGGTGAGGCAGGTGTCAGCCCAGGACGAGCCTGGAACGTGGCCTGTGACGGGGGGGGTGTGATGGTAATGGTGTGAAGGTGATGGTCAGGGGTACGGTTTCATAGGGTGAATATGGAAATATGTGAAGGGATATATGGCCGGATTGTGAATGAATGGGATTATTGGGCAGGTGGAGGATATTTACCCAGAAGGAGGATGGGTCGGACTCGATCGGGATGGGAGTGTCCAACGGTTGGATGGCGTCCGCGAACTGGAGGATGAACTGAGCCTGCTCGGGTAGGTCTTCGAGTCTGCTCTGGGAGTGGGTCGAGGGGGTTGATCCTGTCGAGGTGAGTGTTGTGGCGAGGTCGGAGGTGAGGAGGTCTTGCAGGAGGGCGACTGCCTCTTGGCCGGTGATACCGGTGAATATGGGGGAGCGGATTTTCACCCTTCGGCCTGAGACTCCTGGAGCAGAGACATCACGTAGAAAGCGAATTTTCTGCTGACGTAGATTTTTCAGTAGCGAAGGGGAGGAGGTCGCGGAGGGGGGCATCGGACCGGCCGAACTGAATTCACGCTGGCGTAAAGTCAGTTGGTACAGGAGGCCTACCGCTATACAGGAGGTGGGAATAGTCATGAGAATTTCTTGAAAGCCCGTGTGGAGCTCAACTCGTAGGGTTGTGACGTCGTCACATTTCGGGGCGGTGGGGTGGTGAGTTCGACAGGCGTTTGCGGTCCATCGAGTGTGGTGGGCGAGTTCCCGGCCGATTATATTTTTGATGCGGTTTGGGAGATCAGTGAGGTCGTTGAGGCATTCGAGGAGCCAGCGACGGGCCATCGAGCATGCCGACGTGATCGGGTCGGGGTGAGACGGATCCGGCAAGAAGACGCCGTGGATCCAGAAGCGAGCGAGGTGGGGGGGGTGTTGGAGTACTGGCATGTAAGGAGGAGCGAGTCGACCATACGGTTGGAGAAGTCGTCGGCCTGTCCTAGGGCCACAGTTGACCGTGGGGGAGACAGGCCCAGGGGGGATTGGAGACCTCGGCGGAGAGGAAGGGGGTCCAGAGGTGTGCCCATGAGCTGTTGGGGGTGGTTGACTTGGGGGGCGGTGAGAAACGGGGTCAGCGGGTGTCCCGCGAGTGCGTTCCTGGGATGGTAGAGGTCCGTGAAGCGGCCATGCTGCGGGGGGTCCCGCAGAAGCGCCTGTCTGTAAGTGGGGGGGGGAGTAGGGGTCGAAGACATAGCGATCGGGTAGGATTTCGAGTGGTAGAGATGTTTAGAGGAGGTGAGTGTGGCTTTCTGGGTAGGTGTGTGAGAGTAGTGCGCGTGTTGGCTGCACGCGACCAGGCCTGATGGGACCTGGGTTTGGATGTCGGCGGCGGACAGGGATGTCCGGACGCTCGGAGGGGCGCGATGTGGCGCGCCGCTTACCGGGGAAGAGGTTTTTTGTAAGCGGTGTGTTCTTTTGGTGTGTTGCAGTACTTTGACGGGTACATGTGTGGATTTTGAAGTGGATGGCGCGATGGCTGTCGGGGGGGTGAAATTCAAATCCCTAGAAGCTGCGCCTTTGAGTGTGTACCGTTTGGTGTCGCTACGGATCCACTGACCATTGTGAGCTAGGCTCGGGTGGGGAGAGGTGAATGGTACACGCTGTTCAGCGGCCCTGTCCACCAGTCTTGCGCTCGATGGGAGGCCAGGCCCAGAGTGAAGACGATCGGCGTTGCTCATTCGAGCTACCGATCCATCCCCGATATGTGGTTCAGTAGTACTTAAGTAGTACTTTGGATCTGTTTACTGTCTTTAGTGACGGTAGGATGCGTTTTGCGGTGATGGGTGTGACTTCGTATGGAGAGTAAGGGGTGTCCAAGGGGGGGAGGTATTCCGCATCGATGTGTATGAGGGGTGCGAGTTTTGAGTAGGTGCCGGGGGTGGGAGGGGTGTATGCCGGATGTGTAGGCGCAATGCCGCAATGGGAGAGGGGTAGATGTAGGAGGAGCAGTGGGAGCAACGAAGGGTAAACTATGCTTGCTAGTAGAGCGTGTTTGGGCGTATGTTGGGAAATGGCAGGCGGTTGTGAATGGTGTTGAGGGGTTCCGAGAGGAAAGCGGCGAGTGTACGGATGAGGATTGAGAGGGGTTCGCGTGCGCCTTCAAGAGACGAGATGATTTTTGAGGATTGGAGGAGGACGATTGTGGGGTTTGCGCGTAAGAGAAGTTGTAGCGACGTGGTGGTGGAGATTGTCCAGGGGGGTGAGGCGGGAGAGGAGGGGTATGTGGGTGCGACGGGGAGTGAAGTCGAAGCATGCAAGTTTGTATGTGTGTGTGTATGTTATGTGTTGCGCTGTTTCGAAGTGGGGCAAGGAGGGTGGTGTCCTAGTGGGAGAAGTGATTTCGGAGGGTGGTGGCGGTGGGATTTGTGAAGGAAAGGGCGGGAATGTTCTAGGAGAAGGTTCCGGCGTCGCGTTGTGCGCGGACGAGGCAGCGGAGGGTGGGTTTGTTGTAAGTAATTATAAATCTATTGTCTCCTCTACTAGAAGTCCTTGTGTACATGACATTCACTATAGTGCTCGATACACAACAGTACTATCGAGTCCTCGGTTAGCTCGCAGATCTAGCGACGGGATCACTTCCCTCGTCTTTACACCAGCCGTCACCATAGGCGGTTCGTCAGCGTATTTGTAATCGACACACCGCAGGTTTCAGTGTCTTCCTTATCGAACCGGGTAAACCACGTTCAACAGGTTATGGAGCCCTCCACATGAAGACTACGTGAGAAAAAGGGTGCCAGCTAGGTGCCTTTGCCAGTTGGGTGCCTTGGCACAATTCATGTAATTCGATTCTGACTATGTTTTCCAATCGGTTGAGACACAGCTCATGTGCACAAGACTTGGGTCCTGCACTCAACTCTCGGCCCCTTATATACGTATCACATGCTAGGGAAGGCTGAGCGACCGTGGCGCACCTTCCGTGACTGTGCCCCCTCTTTGTTGCACGCCATGTATATCCCAAGCAACATGTGGTCCTGCGCAATGAGCACAATTGTGCATATGCGCAACCGCACATTCAGCAAGGTAGTTGGTCCGTTTGGAGGGGCCCCTCTCACGCTCCTCACGGGCGAAGTTCCCGATGCCTCCACATCCCGTGTGCTTGGCTGTGCGGTTTTCACAAAAATGCCGGACAACCTCCGCCGCAAACTCAGTCTAAAGGCCTTTGGCGCCGTGATGGTGTTGTACTAACAAAACTCTAAAGGGTATCGCGTGTACGACCCAGCGACCATGCGCTTTGCTAAGTCTGCTCACGTCAGGTTTCAAGAGCATGTCTTGGGATTGGGACACTCACAATTCGTCGACTCGTCCATTGGTGTGTTTTTGGAAAGTGACGACGATATTACCATTCCGATCCCGCCATCCTTTGCATGGCCAATTGAGGCTGCCTTCTAGTTCAAGGCTGCCCCGCTGCCTCACGTGGACAGACCGTCACGCCTCAGCGGTCCCCCTGCCCGCCTTGGCGACGTCGTGGCTCACGTGTCCACAGTCCCTCGGCTATGCCTCACCAACCACGGCTCATATGATCTGTCTTAGGATGAGCATGACTTTGTACCTCTCCCCGACTTCTCCATGATGGTCGCTCACCGCCGCCACGAGTTCTCTGAGCCTCCGACCGCACCCACCACTCTAGTGTGAGTCAACGTTTGTGTTGAGGATGCGTTTTACCGAGACGCTATGGTCAGCCCAGAGTCCGTGGACTTGCAAAAAGCCATGCAAACTGAATTCGACTCGCTGGCCGATGATTAGACATGGGACCTTGTTCCCTCGCCTACAAGACGTCGAGTCGTCAACAATATGTGGGTTTAAAAGGCCAAAACTAACGGTTCGGGTGCCGTTTCGCGGTACAAGGCTCGCTTTGTTGCAAAGGGATGCAGCGAGCGCGAAGGCATCGACTACACCGAGACTACGCCGGTCATTCGCCTCGCGAGCCTTCGCACCTTCTCCAGCACTGCCGCTGCGCACGACCTTGAGCTTGGGGGTCTTGACATAGACACCGCCGTCGTATACACCCCTACTAAAGAGGATGTCTACATAATACAGCCTCCGGGGTTCGACGACGGCACGTCGAAAGTTTACAACTTGCGCCGCTGCTTGTACGGCATGAAATAATCGCCTCGCAAGTTCAACGAGCTCCTGCACGACTAGGTGGTGGGTAAGAAATGACGTCAGCTAAAGTATGACCCCTACTACATCTATATTTTTGAGGCCGACGGAGTCTTCGCCATGATCCCTCTCTTTGTAAATGACATCCATGTGGCGTGCAGCAATCTTGCTTCACGCGTGGCGTTCACAGCCCAAATCCGCTCTCGTTTTAACATCAAGGACCAAAGTGACATGTCGGACATCATCGGCATGGGCATGACCCGGGACCGCTCCGCGCGCACGATCAGCCTCGATCAAGGCAAGTATGTGCGTGAGCTGCTCGACAACTTTGACATGACTGACTGCAAGCCGTCATGCCTACCCATGGATCATGGGTTTCTCGCAGCAATTTCAAAACCCCCGTGTCTCTCACGGGCAAGGAGCTCGAGATCTACACCAGCTTGCTTGGCAATCTTCAGTATGCACCGGTATACACGCGTCCGGACATCTCGACGGCGCTCAACATCCTCGGCTCGGCCCAAGCCAACCCCACATAGGCTCACTTGCAAGCCTTGACGAAGGTGTTGTGTTTGTTAAACCGTGCACACACGATCAGTGTGGAAGTATGCTATCAGTATGTTATCATTCTGTTATCAATATGTTAGTATGTACTACTAACGCACACGTAGTTACAATCAAAGTCACGCAAATAGGACACCCACAGAGACAACCAGCCCGAAGCGTGGTGTCGGGACAATAGAAGTGTTAGAGCTGTGGCCTAGCGACAGCTATGTACCGAATCAAACAGGTTATCGGTATGTCCGATCTAGACATGTACTAATCATATCTAGAGTAGCTTTCAGTAGCTATCTGCAATTAATACGTATACGGTATTACTTACAACACTCCCCCTGAAGGTAGCTACGGGATGAAGCGTTGCATTGGGTGTGCTCCTCTAAGGATTGCACTTCGGTGTCTTGTCAGTGCAGGTCGTGGTAGAGGCTTGGTGAACATGTCGGCCACCATTTGGTCAGTAGGGAGGTACCTCAACTTAATGGTTCCCTGCTCCACGTGGGCCTTAAGGAAGTGCCACTTCAGACCGATGTGTTTAGTCTTCTCGTTGACAAAGTCATTCTGGGAGTACGCTATGGCGCTTTGGTTGTCCTCCTAGATGGCGGTGGTTTCGGTGATGGGGGCGTTGGAGATCTCCCCCATAAGTTGGCGGACGTGTGGTCCCTCCTTGGTGGCGTCAACCGCAAAGTAGTACTAGGCTTCACAAGTGGATTGGGCCACACAAGTTTGTTGTTTGGACTTGTAGTTGATGGGCCCGCGTCCGGGAGTGAAGAGATACCCCGAACGGGACTTGCGGGTGCTGCTGTTGTTTGCCATGTCAGCGTTGGCAAAGCATGTAAGTTGGAGATTGTGGTCCGTGCCCCCCCCCCCCCCCCCCAGCGTCAGGCGCATGTTGATGGTGCCATGGAGGTATCGCAGTACCTTTTTACGAGCCTGCATGTGTGCGTCCGAGGGGGATGCTTGGGCGGAGCCAACGATGCTCAACGCCGTGGAAACATCGGGACGCGTGCAAACGGCTGCGAACTGGAGACTGCCCAGGAGACTTGGGTAGACGTCCTTGGCCACCCCGGTAAGGCGGGTAGAAGTCATGTGCGCGAGGCCGGCGAGGAAGCATGGGTCCATACTCCATAGGAAGGGACAAGGGCTTAGACTCGGTCATGCCGTACTTGGCGAGGATGTCGCGCATGTATTTGGACTGATCCAACGAGATGGTGCGGGCCGAGCGATCGCGGGTGATGTGCATGCCTAGGAATTGGGAGAGGTCGCCCAGGTCCTTAATTTTGAACCGTGCACCAAGTTGAGCCTTGAACGATGTAAGCCATGTGCCATCATTGCAGGCTACGGGAATATCGTCCACGTAAAGTGCGATCATGGCGAAGACGTGACCGGCGTGGAAGATGTAGATGCATGGGTCGGATACGCATTGTTGCCACCCGTGGTCGACAAGCCAGGCACGAAGGAGCATTTTGAACTCGCGAGGGGACTGTTTTAGTCCGTAGTGGCAGCGCTTGAGATGACACACTTTGGACGTGCCATCAGCGAAGCCGAGGGGCTGGCGGATGTACACGTCCTCCTTGATTGGGGCGTATAAGAACGCTGTGTCAATGTCAAGCTGACACAATTCAAGGTCTCGGGCGGCCGCGATGGCAAGGAAGAGGCGAAGGCTGGCCATGCGGATGATAGGGGAGAACGTCTCCGTGTAGTCAAGGCCGGCGCATTGGCTGCACCCTTTGGCGACGAACCGGGCTTTGAAGCGGGAGACATCGCCAACGGTGTCGGACTTGACTTTGTAGAACCAAATGTTGTTAACGACTACGCGGTCAGAGGGAAGGTCGACGAATTCCCACGTGCCATTGTCTATGAGGGAGGAGTACTCTTGATGCATAGTGGCTTGCCACTGGGGGGCCTAGGCGCTGTTCAAAGCAGCCCAGTACGATTTGGGTTTCACACACTCTCGGGCGGAAAGGCGAGCGACGGCAGTAGGTAATGTGCCGGCATGGGTGTGGGGAGGGCCAGTGATCAAGTCGGGCACGTGGGGGTGCTCGAGATGTCCTCTTGGGCTTTGCCAAGGTCAAGGTCACAACACGCCGTGACAAGTGTCGGCGGGTATTCAGACATGTGGGCCACAAGGTCTTCGTAGCGGAGGGGGTGCGACCGGAGTCGAGCCTGACGGGGGGTTGTAGAAGGGGGTTGGGTATCGGACAGTGGGGTATCGATAGGGTGGGATAGGGTGTCGATAGGGTGGGATGGTGGTGGGGTGTCCTGCGGGGAATCTTCCTCCGAAAGGTCCGTGATGACCGAGTCAATGGTGATGCACGTGCCGAAGCCCGGGGTGTTTTCATGGAAGACAACATGGACGGAAGTGGTGATGCGGCGAGTCTCGGGGTTGTAGACGCGGTACATGGGGGCGTCGGACGGATAGCCAACCATGACGTCACGAAACGCTTTTTCGCTGAGTTTCCAACGCAACTTGTCGGGCACTTTGGCGAAGACGGCGCACCAAAAGACGCAGAACTTGGATGCGTAAGGCACCGACGACGTAAGGAGAGTGAGGGGAATGCCACCGGTGAGACCGACTGAGCGGTTGTAAGTGCGGTTGCGAAGGTACACAAAAGTGTTGAAAGCGCACGACCACATGGAATTGGGGACGGCCATGCTGTGGAGCATCGTAGAAGCATTATTGTCCCGGATAGTGCGCCAGGGGCGTTCGGCTTTGCCGAGCATGTGATGGGCATAGGGGGCAGAAAATTGCACACCGACGCCCAGTCGAGCGCACATCTGGCGGGTGACGTCAGCCTCAAAGACAAAGTCCGAGTCGAACTTGAGGACCGGTGCGAACGCGCCTGAATGGGAGTGATGGCGTGCATGCAAGTGTTGAATTTCCACCAGGATTGTTTCCAATTCATAGCATGCGTCGTCTTTGGACTTAAGGAACCGCACCCACATGTAGTGTGTATGGTGGTCGATGACGAGCATGCAGTAGCGGAGGCCATGTGGGGAGGGGACATTACCCGGACCCCAAAGGTTAGAGGACAGGTCGAGAAGGGGACGGGATGGTTTAATAGTAGTGTTGCGTGGTGCAGCATTGGCCTTGTGGAGCAAGCATGAATCGCAAGAAACATTTTTTATGTAGCCGGCTAATGATGGGCTAGTTGGGACACCGTGGGTGTGTTGGGCATGGAGGCTTTGCATATAAAGGTGTCCAAACCGGCGGTGCCACAATACGGGGTCGCACTGGGCAGTGAGGGCAACACGGGAACCGTGGCCGCGCGCGTGATCCGCTGAGGGACTTGGGGGTAGCTCTGGTTGATGGGGGAGGAGGTAGAGACCGTTGCCGAACGGCTCTAGCACACCCATTCATGTGGGCACTACGAGTAGGGCAGTGTCAAAGTCAGTAGGAAAGAGAAATTCACAGCCGTTGTGTGATTGCATCCAACTGACACTAATGAGTCTCCCGGTGCGCTGAGCATAGCGAGATGAAAGGTCGGGGATGTACAATGCATGGACCGTGCGGTAAATGGTCTAGCAAAATGCCAATCGAACGGCAATCCGCACCGAGCCACTGCCCTTAACGTCGACACCGACCCCACCCACGCAAGAGGGAGCAGAGGGGGGGTGAAGGTAGCGAAATCACTTCGAAATGCTGTCAAGCTGATCGAGCATGCGGAGTCAACTACCCAGAATTGTGAGAGGTCACGACTTAATGTGAGGGAAGATGAGAACGCGACATAGCTTAAGGGGACACTCACCTCGGTGTCATCGTATTCATATGTGCAGTCCTCCAAAGTGGGCAGACTGTCATCGTCGTCGGCGGGGACGTCGCTCAGCATGGCAACGTGTGAAGAGGCAGAGCCACTTGGATGCCGTACTTTTGGATGATCATCTTTCGTTTGGCAAGGGTCCACTTCAGAAAGGCGTCATCTCGGGTAGTGCAGGAGGACAATATATGGTCGAGGCTGCCAAGGCGCTGCACTTGTTGGGGAGGCCACGACCACCACGAGGGCCACGTGGTGACGTGGGTTGTGTCCGCGACCGCCATGCGAACCGCGACCAACAGCGACAAACGCAAAGATGGGAGGGGGTGATGTGTCGGGGGCCGGCGTGCCCGAAGCACTGGCTTCCTCGTCCATGTTGTGTGCCAGGTGGAGGATGTTGGCCATCACTTCATCGGCGGACATGAGGTAGTCGGTGTCGAAGGCGTTAATGACACATTGTTTGGCCTGACCGAAAGGGCCGGTGCTAGAGATGCCACGTAGCATGAGGAGGCCGAGGTTGTGGGGGTGGATGTTCGTTGAGCCATCAATCGGCTGACATGTTTCAGTGTAGTCATCGAACGTCTGCCTCATGAAGGGACGTAGTCAGTGAGGGACTGACCACGGCGCTGTCTGAGCATGAGGTTGTCCAACAGGGAGAGAGAGCCAGCGAAGGACTTGCAGTCCAGTCTTTCACACAGGATGTCCCAGGCTGCAGTGGCGCAGTCGTGACGTGCAGGCAAGACGCACTTCATTACATGGTCGGCGCGCTTATTGTCGCTGGCTGCATGGAGCATTAGTGTGTAGGCGTAGTGCTGGGCCTGCTCATCTAGCCAGACGCCCGACTCGCGGATGGCCAACTGACGGGTGAGGTACGCGGCCTTAAGGGAGAGGAAGTGTAGGAAGTTCCTCTTCCATTGCTTTGAGTCCGAGTTGGGCCCCATGGTGGGGACTGAGATCTTCATGGACCGGTTGAGGGCGTCTTTGTCGAAGCCGGTTGCTTCATGTGCACCACGGCCTATGACCACCGGGTCAATGGTGGGGCGACGGCCGCCACGGCTGTTGTGAGCACCACGCTGGGCATGAGAGGAATGCTGGATAGGAAAGTGAGGAGGCGGGCCACCAAGAAAGGGAGAGTGGCCGGGCACTATAGTCGGCGGACCGTACGGGTGCGGGTGGCCACGAGAAGTGGGGATGTGGTGCGGCCGTGCATTTGGGAAGAGGGGTCCCTGGGTTAGAGGGGCATAGCCGAGATGGGGGTATGGTGGAGGTGGTGGGAGGGGGTCCACGGATTGACCGTTGCGGGGTGGTTCGCGCTGCGCACCGCGACGGCGCTGAGCGACAAGGGGGTCGGCAGCATGAGCTAGAGCAGCAGCAGCAGTAGTAGTAGCAGCGTCGGCCGACTGCGCGTCCACGCGTGCGTTTATGAGCGCCATTTGCTCTAGAACCAGCGCGAGCGTGTCAGAGGTCGGAACGAGCGAGCTCTGTTGAGAGCTAGGGTCAGGGGAATCAGGAGGCGAAACACGTGGAGAGTCGGTGGAACGAGTTTTCGGTGCCATCGCGGCATAGGAAAGAACAACCATGACGACAAGCAGCGGTAAGAACCGCTAGCCGGACTTGTGCGTAACAGTGGTTTAAGAGAGACGGCATGATGCCCGCCGACCCCTCGGCCTATTGCCCCGGGGTGTCTCAAAGTACCTTTTCTGTATCCTCCATCCAATGCGGGGCACAAGTCTAGGCCACGGCGAGGTCAGGTGGAGCGATGCGCTGGCGGCTGAGTCGTTAGATAGATATATAGATCATTTATGCTAGGGCTGTCGTGCACCCTGTGTATGCGTATTCACCCGGTAGTGCGCGCCCCCCCCAGCTTGGACATGTGTGCAACTTGTCCACACACGACGAGTGCGTCGGTGCGGGTGACTTTCAAGCGTCCTCGGGGAGCTGACTTTGGTGGGGTGGTGGGTGGGTTTTAAAGCGCAGTGTATCCTGGCGATAACGCCGACTACAAGGTGAAAGTACTAAGTGCCTATGTATACATGCCTTCTGCGGGAGAGGTGGCGATCGCAGCTCGCCGAACCATGTTGTCGCGCGTGAGTGACGTGAGGCGGGGGCCCATAACATGTTAAGCCGTGCACACACGATCAGTATGGAAGGTAACGAACGCACACGAAGTTACAGTCATAGTTACGCAAATAGGACACTCACATAGACAACCAGCCCGAGGCGTGGTCTCGGGACAGCTGAAGTGTTAGAGTTGTAGGCTAGCGACAGCTCTGTACCGAATCAAAAAGGTTATCGGTATGTCCGATCTAGACATGTACTAATCATATCTAGAATAGCTTACAGTAGCTATCTGCAACTAATAACTAGAAGGTATTACTTACAACAATGATATCTCAAGGGCACACCCAACACGAGTCTAACGTATGGGGGGTACGGACAACTCACTCTAGCCTACATGCTTTACAAATGATGAATGGGGCAATGACAGCGAGACTCGGCATTCATGGTCGGGGTTTCTCTCTACATTGTGCAGAGGGGCCTTCACCTACAAGTTCAGAAAATAGCCATGCGTCGCACAATCTACGTGTGAAGCCGAGTACTACTCCGTCTCGGACGCTACCAAAGGGGCAACCCACATTCGACATATGCTATCATAGATCTTCAGCAAGCCATTGAGCGGGACGAAATGCATATGAGAGGACAACCATGCTGCATTACAAGCTCACAAATCGTACCGGTGAGCGAGAAGACAAAGCATATCGACATGAAATACCACATCGTGAAGGATCACGTGCAAATTGGGGTCCATCAGAGTGGGATACCTACCAACCGATGGCATGGTGGCCGACATGTAGACAAAGCCACTACCCGGACATACATTCGTGAAACACCGGAGCGCCATCTTGGGGATATCCGCACCCATGCAGCGATACATCCCGTCCATCGACGGGCGAGGAGCTCACTTTAGTCGGAATCAGAGACAACCCTAGGCTATCTTGAGGGGGAGTGTTGTAAGTAACTACAAATAACTAATGTTTGTTGTACTAGAAGTCCTTATGTAAATGCCATTCACTAGAGTGCTCGATGCACAATAGTACTAGCGAGTCCTTGGTTAGCTAAAAGCTCTAGCGACTCTATCACTTCCTTCGTCTCGACACCAGCCGTCACCCAAAGCTGAAAGTCACCGCACTTGTAATCGGGACACCGCAAGTTTCGGTGTCTTCCTTATCGAACCGTGCATACCGCGTTCAACATGGTTACGATGAATGTGTCCCCGGTAAGACGCTATGAGACGAGGACGAGGAGTTTGACGTCTCTCACATCTATGCTATGTGCATCAAGCAATTGCCTAGTCAACGTGAGAAATATTTGTTTTTTTCATGACGCACGTCAGCGATGACGGCATTCCACATATATGACACCGGTTGAACGAACTACACCGTTCAAAGGCGTTACAAGATTTTTTGGAGACGCCCCAATGGGAAGTGTTTGCCTAGACTAATGTGTACATCGACTTCATGCACGCGTACCCAACGCGCATTCCTAAGTTTGAGTGATTACTTTAGTAAAGGAGCCAAGATTACCCAAGAGGTTGGCCTCTCCATTGGCCTCATTGATTTGTCACGAGAGGGTGGGTATGAGTGTGACGAGTGTTGTCATGTATAAGTACATTACAAGTCATTGTTCGTGTACTAGTTGCTAATTTGATTCGTGCTTTTCTATCGGAAGGAGGCGCCCGCCGGCGGCGCAGCGGCGGCGGCCCCGGAGGGGGGTGCGCTCGCAGGCCCGTTGGCATCCCCTCACCTCCCCGTGGTGGGCGCTGGAAACCCCGTAGCCGTGCCAGGCCTGGCACGGTAGGGGGCTAAGAGGGCCGACAGCTCGATCCGCGGGATCAGCAGCTGTCGGGAAAGCCATGTACAGAGGGCTTTTGAAAAAATAATTTCTGTGCAATACCGGCACCGAGATCTCCCGCTCGGCCCGTCCGATATGTTTTTTCGCGTACAGATACTACTAAGAACAGTCCTACCTCGAGGGGGTGGGACCTGTACTTCAGGAGCGTCTGATTGCGAGGAGGGTACGGCCGGATCTGCGGCGGGGGGTGGGTGTTGGAGCCGGTGGTGGCCAGCCGGGAAGCAGCGCCAGGAAAGGGCGCTCGCTAGCCGCCGACCGGCCCTGTGCCGGTCGACACTTCTCAGGGGGGGAAGCAAGACATGGCATAGGCCGGTGGCAGGTCGCATGCGGAGGAGCGGCTATGTGAGGCGGCGGCGATCCTCAGGATCAGCCGCCGCCGGAAAGCCCTGTACGGAGGGCTTTTTGGATAAATAAACTAATGTCCGTACCCGGCGTCGAGCTAGTCGGGGAGCAGCACCAGGGTAGGGCGCTCACTAGCGAGCCGCCACGCCGACGAGATACATCTCCCGAGGGGGGGCGGGTAGGCTTGGGCGGCAAGGAGGCCTGTCGCGACGGAAGGAGCGACAAGATCTGGCGACGACGACCCTCCGGGTCGGCGCCGCCGGAAAACCCCGTACGGAGGGTTTTGACTAATTTCCGTGCACCCGCGGCCCGACGGAACCGGCTACGGCGACCTGACCCCCCCCCCTCCTCGATACCCACTACCGGATAGACGAGACCCTTGCGGGGGGGCCCCGGTAAGCGCGGAGGCCCCAACCTCAACAAAGTCTACTAGGTGGACGCGCGATCAGAGGGGGGAGGGTACGGACGCAGGCCGGAAAACCTGACAGGTACCCGGGTACCAGACAGAGAAAAAACCGGGGAAATGAGCTGGGAAAATTCAGGTGCGGAGGCAGGAGCGCCAATTTTTTCTATGTCTATGTGTCTCGGTCCCCCCCACCTGCCATGGAGGTGACGGGGGACCTCGACAAGGAGGACCGTCGCGTCGGCGGATGCGGCGGCGACCTTGGCGGGACTTACGGGATGGGGCGGCGGGATCGACGAGCGACCACGCGAGGAGGGGTTTTTTGCCAGCCTTTCCCCTCCTATCTTCGGCAAGACCGAAGTCACGCGGGAGCTAGATTAGGCTGGCCCGTCGTCCCTCCCGAACGCCGACCGGCCTCGGCCGGTCGGCACCCCGGTTCGGTGGGAGCGTGCCGAGCATCGTGAAGGTCGAGCAGCAGTTTAGTTTTGCATTTCTCGACAAGTGGATTCATTTTTAGATCTGTTTTTCTTGATTACAAAATTAGTACGCTGTTACTGCTTAGGCGGGGGGACTGTGGCAATTACTGCGGTTGCTTACAGTTTTTTAACTCCCGAGGAACATCGACACACATTGCAGATAGGTGTGTCGATAGGTGTACCTGGTCGAAGAGACCCGGGCTAAACTCGCTTATAAGTCATGTATGGCTGGGTAGAGAGGTCCGAGAGACAGCAGTCGGTCCAGTTTGCCGGCACATGTTGTGTTTAATTTCCAATTTCCAATTTATCGGAAGGACGTACCGCGGTTACGCCGCTAATGCAATTTACCTCGAGGGTAATGTACATTATTGTTCTACAAGTACCTCCCGATACGTGCCGTAAGTACAATCAAAATGACATCCTACACGACGTACAATACGCACAATCAATATGATTTCCCGATACTAACAAGCTATGTCGCTATTTCCCGTTACCATAGTCCTAGCGCATGGCACGAGGACCATGCGCAAGCAAGCTAGGCTAGAAATATTTAAGCATGGTGCATTGGAGGGAGGTGACAGACACATTTAGCAATTTCCATGTTTGCTTACATTATACTTTTAGACTCATTAAACCGTCAAACATCTTCCATCTCTCTCCATTTGCACTTCCGCCTGCATTTATACATTACTGACAAGCAAGAACATATTTGTGTTAGCACTTAGCGTTCCTAGGCAAGCTGCCACACTTCATGCTCTAGTATCGCGTGAATTCCACCCGTCTCCTCGAATTCGCATATGTTTTATCATATCAATCCATTCGCCATTTCATCAAGGAGAACACTTTCTTCTGTGATCCTTATTCCGCCTGTTTGTACTCCTTGGTTCTGCGTTTACATGTCACGAACAACTGCTTGTACCGGGGGTAAACTTGTGATGTGGTTTATTAACCTATGATATGAGGTTTTTTCGTTGCCATTTGCACTCGTATTATTCCAAAAAAAAAAATCACTTGCTTGGTGGTTTCCACTACTTTTCTTGTAAGATATTTTATAGAAACTGGTACCGGGTTTTTTTTTTTTTTTTCGCCCCCGGGATATGGGACTGGCAGGGAACCCGCACCGGCACCCTCTACAGGCGGCGTTTTGCAAGCATGACTGGGAGCAGAAGTTCGAAACAAACCTCAACTCAACATCGATCATGCTCCCGGGTAGGCGACGCTCGTGTGAGTGCATTAAGTACCATTGTACGAGAACCGTACCGTACTGCGCTAACCCCACACGAGGCAAGTGTTGGAGTTTCACCAACTAAAACCTTCCGGTGACATGCAAACAAACATGAATGCATTCTCGGCACTGACCAAGAAAGGTCTGCCCTACCCGTCCGGGCGTCGACCCATTCGAGAAATGCGAGAAGGACCAAGGTCCATCTCACGGAGCAAAACATTTCGGGAGTGCGATACATGAACTACAAAGAAAGCAATATGAGGGAGGGCATGGCGCCATAACTGGAAAAATCTCCCATTTCCTGTAAAATGGGTGGCGCCATGAAGGGAAGGGTGGACACCGCCTAAAAGTAAGGCATTTATATCTTCGGGGGATGTAGCGAAACGACGCACAAAACCATTAAATTCTGGGGCTAGCGCCCCAAAATTACGACGGTGGCATTCCCAACGTGGGCATTCAAGCAAAATATGTTCTATAGATTCAATAACATCCCCGCCGCATGCAGGACAATGATGGAGAAAACGTTCAGGCATGGCATGAATGCGGGCAAGACGACGGGCTGTGGGAAATGCACGCGTACGCAATTGAATCATAATGTGTAACCCTGCAACGGCCCCCGCGGGAATGCCCGTGCCGTATTGTGGCAATGGGTTCCCAACATATGAGGCCTGGGAATAAATACTCCACGTATTAGTACATGCCGACGATGATGTCTCGAATCGACCCCATACCGCTGCTTTAACAAGGTTAGAGTCCACGCGTGGTTGCAAAGACCTCCAAGCGGGTGGGACACGTACGTTTGGGGCTAATTCCGCGCTTGCCCTAGCAAAACGATCCAGCCACCGCACGGTCCCAGACGTCCAAGTATTTGGGCGCATACGACTAGGTTGGCGCACTAGATCGCTTATGCATGTATTTAAGGTGGGCGCTTTAAGGAACGCCCTAGTCCTAGCCGTTGCTGCCATGGGCGCTATTCCTAGCTCCCGCAGTAGTGGCGCTGTGGCCACCCCAGGGGCCTTTGCACCCACCCCAACTAGGCGCCTCAAACATTGATTTAATATAATTTGTAATCTATTGACGCCGCTAGTCGAATCCATCCCCCATACTTCACACCCGTAAGTAAGGACCGGCAATATGCAGGTCTTAAGCACCGAGGTGCGTACATTAATGGGGATATCCCGCCCTCCTAACACCGAGTCGAGCGCTTCAACGGCGCGCCTACTTTTGTTTACCCTATCGCCCACGATATTTCGCATACTTAAATCCGAATTTATCAACGCGCCTAAATATCTATATCGCTACTCAGATACAACCGGGTACTTCGGCGGTGCCTGATGACACAGCACCCTCAGGAAGTCCCAGTCAGCCCCAGTCCCAATATCAGAATATGGGAAGTACGTGTTGTCGACTTCTTGCAGCGTATACTTCGTGATACATTCGTTTGAAAGAAGCGACATTACCAGTGTAGTCTATATATATCTGAACAGTCGCAGCAGATTCGATCAAGATTGCGGTGAAATTGGAAATCTTCGCCCATCATCATTCACAATAAGGGGAAATAATGTGGCGCTCCGCTCGCACAGTCGCACAGTCGCACACGCGCTTCCGATATCGCATAAGGATATTAACTCTGCTCTCGATAGCGAGCACATAGCACTCGGGAGCATTTCTCCACATACGTGTTGGTCGTGGAGAGGTGCATGTTATAGGTCGAGCCACAACCCACGCGACGCTATCTCGGGACCAGCTGCCCCACTTTATTCAGCCCGTCTGCCGCGATGGGGCGTCCCTTCCGTCAGTTTCTGAACGGACCGCGCATTTACAGCTGCGCCACCTGTCGCTATCATGCGGCAGACCACGACGACATCATGAGCAAGGTACAATAGGGAACCTCCCCTCCCAATCTTATTGACTGATCATCCTGGACAAAAACATTATCCTGAAATCAGTCACCCCGGAGTGGACGCACACGGAGATAGCCGCCGTAGCCCGCTTTGTCGTTCGACCGTTCCATTGGCACGTGTGTATGTACGTTTTTTTGTTTTTATCGGATCACCTCGACAAGTGCTTCCGACTGTTCAGGGTGGCGCGCACGTCGTCGCTCCTTATTGCCGTAAAACGCTTGGCTGTCTCTTGTCTGACCATACATAACCGAGGGAAGCGTGATTGGTGTGTATGTGTTGGCATGGCAGGCCTTTCAAGGGAGACACGGCCGAGCCTATCTCTTCAGTAATGTGTACGTCACAGCCCAACCCCGACTCAAATAGATAATGTCCTCCGAGAAAAAAAACTTGCAAAGCTCAGCGCTGCCGGCTAGGCTGGTTGAAACGGGGAATTATGCGCTGAGTTTTTCGATCGCTGTTGCTGCAGTGTGAACGTGACGTTGGGCCCCAAGGAGGACCGCCTTCTGATCACCGGCCTCCACACGGTCGCCAACATATACTGCACCTCCTGCCACACCGTGCTCGGCTGGAAATACGTGCGCACGCTCGCCGAGCCTACGTCCCCCCCAACTCACCCTTTCCTGCCTTTTTAACCCCTTTTCCTCGAAGTTTCGGTTGCATATACATATGGGAAAGAGTGACTCGTGCTTGCTTGGCTGTTGGTCCGACAGGAGCAGGCGTACGAGGAGAGCCAAAAGTACAAAGAAGGGAAGTTTATCATTGAAAAGGCCAAAGTGATGAAGGTAAGGGCATGATAAGGTGAGTAGAGCGTGCGCATGCAGTGTGGCGGTACGCCTTGATTGACAGTGCTGGGCGTGTGGTTGATTTCCTTGCACTTGGCAGGAGGGGAAGTGGTGACGGGAGGAGCGACTGCATCATCGCTGCCACCAAGGCTACACTCTCACAAGGCAGCAGGCGGGCAGGCAGGCGTCCCAAGAAGCATACTGACCACGCCAAGTATATCTACTAATCACCACACGTAAGGACGAGCGGTAGGGAATTGAGGCTGCATGCGGTGGAGGGAGGCTCTCCACCGTTTTGCGTGTTATCGTTTTGTTCTGTTTGACATATAACTGCATTGTATACTAACCGAGGGGAAACAGGCAGCGCTCACCCGAAGGGCAGCAAGGGTATCCGCCTTCCCCATGTAACACTAGCGAGGAGAGTGGGCGCTGCTGGTTGTATACCACTCTACCTCGATGGCTGTAACTTAGATCCCTCTATGGCGTTGTTGTTGCTCCCCCCCCCCCGCACCACCACCATTTCCACCGCCGCCGTCTCATGCCGCCATCTGCTCCAACCCGCCCTCCTCCTTTGGAACCTCCACTCTGACAAGCTCATACAGAGCCAGCCCCCACGCTTCATCGAATATCCAGAGCGGGAGCATGTCCATGGCATACTTGTTCTCCTTATTCAGCAGTCTGATGGTGCGTGAATGAAAACCGCACAGAGTGGCTGCGTCAGCGCGTGGGCGAGAAAGGTTGGGCGCTTGCCAATGCAGTGAACCTGGAACAGGGGCTCTTACTCTTTGTCTGCGCCGTTCTTTAACAGCAGTCGGACCATATCGATGTCTGCTGCCTGAGCCGCGTAGTGCAGCGGCGTGTTCCTGAGAAACACACGCCACGATATAAATAAATAAATGATTCTGCATTTGCAATCTTTTGAATGTTCGGAATACGAAAGACAATACTACTCACCCCCAGATATCCACCAAGCGCGGGTTCGCCCCCCACCCTAGCAGCAGCTCCGCCATCCCTCGATCACCTGTAAAACAAGCACCACTCAACCGGCTGGAGGACATGGGGAGGCAAGGATGAACCCAGGATCGGATGACATATGTATTGATTGGGAGTGTTTCGAGCAGCGTTGATACTGCGTTGTGGCCTTCTCAGACGGAGGGGAGAGTTACCTGGCATGTGAAACCCCTGATTGAAGCGTCTGCAAGCGATATGGAGGGCGGTTTGGTGCGTCGTGATGGCCTGCGTTGTCACGGCGTGTCAAAAAGCTTGACAAAAGAGAATACGAAATGTGAGATTGTGCGTGGGCATCTGAAGAACGGTGCAGGTAATAATCAGGGGTGGGGTTGCCAGCACACCCCGTAGTGTGGTGGCGCTGTGGGTGTTGCACACTTCAGGTTCACGTTGCAGCTCCCGTCTTGAAGCAATCTCAAAACGACGCGGCGCTGGTAAAGAGAATGCTATTTGTTAGTGTTTGGTGCGGCTCAGCGACTGAATGAGCGGTGCGTGCTGCGGCAGCCACAGCATCAAGCACCGCACCCACACCTGCCCATGTCCCACTGCCTTGTGAATTGGCGCAATACCAAAACAATCGAAGGCGTTCGGGGCAGCTCCCTCTTGGAGAAGATAGTCCACGACCTGGCAGTGCGGGTATCGTCGTGACTGACAATTTGTAGGCAACCACAAGAGATGGACGCTGCGGATGCAGCAATAAGTGATGGGCAGCCTAACCCACCATGTAATGCCCTTTCCAGCTGGCGAGCTCCAACGATGTCACCCCATGCACATCGCCCTCCCTTACCGCATCGCGACGAGATGGATGCGCCTGCGTCATTGACAACCCATCAGCTCGGCTCACCTCAACGTTCGTGTACACGTGCACCGCGACTGCATCTCTTGCACTGGCTAAGTGCTTCCAGAAACATCGCACGACAGGCCCACCTTCAGACAGAGGTCCACGTTGTCAGCGCTTCCCTGCATCGCGGCCAGCATGACAGCCGTCCTTCCCGAGCTGTCCTTACAATTTACTATCTGATTAATCCGCAACGACACAAACGACGCCTCGGCAGCTCAGTCCAACGGCTTCACCGCCGATACGTCTGAGAGCCTGAGCGCTGGGATTCAATTAGAATGGAGGGGTCTTGAGTAGGTCAGTGATGCTGTGTGATCGTCGTAGTCGCGACGGTGGTATATGTCAAGGTGGAGCGAGTTGTCGGGTCGCACCATGTCGTGTTGCCCTGTTAGCTCCATCAGCCGCAGCGCTCGCTTCAATTTCAGCCCCGTGCGCGCTGCCAGTAGTAGCTCCTCGCAACTAATGGTCAAGCGTTCCGCTGCTGCGTCTGCCTCCTCCATCACCGTCCTCTCGAGCCTGCGCTCCCGAACCTCGCGTGCGCCGCGAACCCCGTCGTTGAAGAAATAGTCCCACACCCGGTCGCGGTACTGCCGGTCGCGGCCGTACCCCGCGTATGCGTTTTTCCCGTACTCCCGCTGCGTTTCGTTCTCGCAAGCCGTGGCGGGGCTCACCCCGGGAAATGGCCCGTAGCTTGTGCTGGCGGCCGCGGCCGCCACGGCGGCGAGCGACCTCAGACCGACAGGACGCATGTTGGTGGGGCGAGCTCGGTGCGGACGTCGAAGAGCGTCGCGACGGCACTGTTTTGTTCGCTCGGACTCGCAGGCTTTGTTGTCTTGTGTGGGCTTAACCTGGCTGGCGTATACGCTAATTACCGGGGTACGTGATCTCCTACCTTCTGCTTGATTGAGTGGAGAGGGGGCAGCGTAGACGTTCGTCGGCCGAACGCATCTTCGCGACGGCACACTCAGGATGATGTCACGGTCGCGCGACTGACGGTCGTCGAACACGGCTGTCGGTTCAGCGCAAGACGTGGCACGCGCGCGCAGCGTGTACGGTATCATCGCCAACAACAATTCTACGATAATCTTGATAGTATCCGTATGTCGATTAATACGCTACACACACGCATCATCCTTAATAAGTACTTGTGCTATGATTCCTGCACACATAGTAACGGCAAAGTCGTCCAACGAAGGTGTATCCGGAACAAAGGTCCGCTGACAAGATGCTACCTGTACAGCGATTCTAAATATATGGTCATATTAGTAATATAGAGGTTTGAATTACAGGGCTAAATTACGAAGTAACCGGCGTTACCTCCGTTACATGCGTTACCTCCGACGCTACATCTCCCTAACGGTTCAAGCGCCCAAGCGCGCACGGACAGTAAAATGTCCGCACCCTATATAACACACCCGCAGCGATTGTGTGTCCACCTTCTGCCTTTTGCGAGAGCTATCGCTCACGCAAACGGCATCGTGGCTCTTGCTAGCCACGCAAGGTGTTGATCACTTAGTCTCCTGCACGACGCACGAAAACACACTCCGTCAGTCCAAATGGCAGACCGCGTGGTATTGCCTACTGACCTCTACGTTGCGCCCGGTGACGCGCCGGAACAACAGCCAGACCAGCTGCAATTGCTAACACAGATTGTGCAGCAGTTAGCAGCCCAGGTCGCAACTCTCTCCGTCGCAACCGCGTCAACAAAACCAACTACTAAGAAAGGTCCGCTGATAAGATGCTACCTGTGCAGTGATTCTAAATATATGTGATTTATATTTATACCAGTAGTTTTTATACCAGCAGTGTATGCGTTCCAGCAGTGTATACCAGCAGTGTGAATTATACCAGTAGTTTTTTTTTTGCGCCCCCGGCATATGGGACTGGCAGGTAACCCGCACCGTAGCCCTCTACAGGCGGCGTTTTGCAAGCATGACTGAGAGCAGAAGTTCGAAACAAACCTCAAATTCATCATCGATCATGCTCCCGGGTAGGCGACGCTCGTGTGCGTGCATTACGTACCATTGTACGAGAACCGTACCGTACTCCGCTAACCCCAGTACCCCACTCAAGGCCAATGTTGGAGTTTCACCAACTAAAACCTTCCAATGACATGCAAACAAACATGAATGCATTAATACCATCATTATATGTGCAAAATATGAATAACCCAAATTATTATATTTGCAGAGATACTCGCACGTTTTCGCGAACGGCGCTCCCATGTTTTCTAACCGCGCTCGGTTGGAGCATAGGCGTTTTGCATCTCGTCTCGCCCACGACTCCCTGCCGTTTTTGGCATAAGACCCGCCTACTTGGGGTCGCCTAGGCGCGTTCCGTGACAAGTTCCTTCATCACTACGACGCCGTTTCCCGCGTCGCGGTATGTCGCATCGTCGGTCTACCCTCATCCCGCATCATGTCCACCCTACGCTCCCCAATTGCTTGTGCTTATTGCCATCTCTCGGTTCAAGCTACGCGGGTTGCGTTCGCGTCGGCGGGTCTTGACATGCTGGATGGTGCGTGGGCCATTGCTTTTGCTGACCATTTGGCTTGACGCGGCGGAGATGCTTCGGCCCACACCGCTCACTCTTGGTTAGTCACGGCCGTTGCGGAAGTCATCTCCGAAGTTCTTGGCGCACTCGGGGTTGGCGTCGAGGTTCTCATTGATCCCACGATGATAGATCACCCCCCCCCAAAGGCAACGACGGCCTCCCCGCGGATGTGGATGTCTTGCACTATCACGGCATCCGAGGCTCCAAACTTGCTCTTGATGCCGTTATTTCCGGTCCGTTCGGCGTTTCTAGCCACCCGTCTCCCGAAGTCGCTCTATTATTATAGGCCGTGGTGAGTAGACCAAGTTCGAGAAGTACTCGGAGGGGGTGAGGATTCGCCCCGACACCCGCTTCATTCCCATTGTGGTCACGGAATTTGGTACTCTCGGCGGCCACGCCGCGGCTTTCTTGGCGGAGCTGACCAAGGAGGCAGCCGCCTCTAAAGGGATGCATGTGGGCAAGTTGTTGGGTTGTTGGCCTCTTGGCGCCGAAAGGCCTCTCTCGCCGTCCATGTCGCTCACGCGGACAACGTCTTGCGCGGTTTGTCCGCCGCTGCGGACGGCGTGGAGGCCGCTTCTTCCTCGGCAGGGATGCCTTCTCTTGCCACGGCGCTCTTCACCCGCGCCATGGGCCGCAAGCGTCCCCCGTGTTTCCTCGAGCGGCGCGTGAGGCGCCGCTTGTCGCCTCCACGTGTGGCATTCTCAACGTTGCCTAGGAATTTCCTTAGCTTAATCTGCTAGGTTTGTGCACAATGTAGTGCTTCCTTTTGCCGTGCTTTGGATTCCGTGATCCTCTTGTCACTCTTGCCCTAATGCCCTTTCGTTTGGTTCCCCTCACTTTTTCTCTGTCCGTATTCTTGCTGTTCTTCTTGTGATCCTTTCCCCCAAACAATTATAACCTCATCCATCAATTCCTAATTTTGAAGGTACCCGTACCCGCAGCTGCTGGCGATGTACTCGTCGTCTTCAAAGTCTGCAGTGGATATATGTCGCGCGAGAAATTGGAAACACATGTAGAATCACAACGGGTACCTGTACCCGTGCCACACTATCTAAGCTCGACGAGTCCCGACGAGTAGCTGGAGTCCGTTTAGGAATGGCGATCCGATTGGTTGCGAACCATCAGCGGCGGCTAGCGGTTGCTGTGTAGCAGTCGGCTGCAGATTTGCAGCCCGCGCTGCGCAACTACGACTGTTTGGTTTGTATTATTGACGAGTCCCTAGGTGGTGGGTACCTCCTGTGAAAGCCGCTGGGGAGGAAGCACTGCCAGGTATTCCCTTTTCTCCTGTTTTTGCGATATTCGGTATCGTCACCGGCGACGAACGCCATAGTTAACCAGAGTTTCTGTCTCACTTAGGGCCGCCAAGTCGCCGCAGCGATGTTCAGGCGTCGGGCTCAGAGAAATTTTATCCAAACGCACATCAGCGTCACACTGGTAGCGTGTTTGGCGTCTACGCTGTGTCTAGCATGGCCAGGTATGAACTTTTGCGCGTCTATGAATTGTAATCAAGTCCTTCGTCCTCATCAAAAGCGTCGCTCCACCTCTCCACCATCCACCACATTTTCCCGCTTGCTCCAGCTGACGCTTGAATTGATTTTATTGGTACCCTCTTGCGACTTTCGGCAGTACACACAGGCGCCGAGCAAAGCTCTCTTGCTGGGCACGGTTTCGTGAGCGACAGTCGACGTAGCGGGTGTCGGGGCGGAAAGAGCGAACACCGCCTGATTCACGACGGCATCGACCGACACTTCACCATCCACGTAAGCGAATCGTGCGTGCCGTAAGCGCGACCACGTGAATATAATCGTTTCCCTTTGAGGCGAGTGATGCGAAGGCTGTGTCGATGAGGAGTTGAGAAATGGGTCGGTAGTAGAGTTTTAGAGTTTGAAACCCTAAAGCCTCTTTACCGACTCACTGTCTTTGGGATGCGGCCGTCGTTGTCAGGTGCCGCCCTCCGTCTGCCGTGATGACGAGCAAGGCCGCCTTGGACCTGTGCACCAAATATTTGCGCTGCACTGCTTCGGTTGCGGTCCCGAGGTGATGTCGAGGGCCTTCCGCCCCGCCGCCGCAAAGTCAGGTTCGCAACCCTCCAAACCCTCCTCGTCAACCCTAAAGCTCATTAGACCTCCTTTCACTTCATATCACCTGATTGCCAATGGGTCAAGCAGCACACTCACATACTGACTGGCGTCTCCTTCTGCAGGCTTTGTGTTGGTTGTGCCGCAGGGCGTCGAGCACTCTTGGTCCGCGGTGCACTGCTGCGGCAGCGCACTGCGCCGCAAACTCGACGACGTGGGGCTGCTCAAGGCGCGGGCCCCTTCTTCGAGAGCGCACCCGTCCTTGCGTCCTGCGGCCCAGGCCCTCCCCCCTGCCACCCGCATGGGCAAACCCATCGGAAGACGTGTCCTGACCCGTCCTGGTTTCCCTTTCTTGTAGGAAATCAAGCTGGCGCTGCCAAATGTGCTACGCAAAGTAAGCGCTGCCGATTCCACCTGCAACTCGCCATGTTAACTTTATTGTTCATGCAAGGGGGTCGGTGAGGGGGGGATAGGGGAATGGGAGCTGTGTCACGTCGCGCTTGCTGAGATCTACATGATTAATGTGTATATTCACTTACCTTAATTTGGTAATTTTATTCAATGCAATTAAATTCGCATATTCGAAAAAAATGTTTTGAGTGTTTTTTTTCCCTTTTAGCTGCCAAATATTAGAAAAGGGGGCAACAAGTGCTGTCCTTGCGCCTTTCCTGCCCGCATTATACTTTTGCATTATATTTTTACCTGCCTGCCCCTCTCCTACTTTTGCACATTGCGCTGATCTATTAGTCACTCTAAATCTGAAATTGCTTACAGCAAACAATTATTGTTTTCCTCGAGATGTTATTTCCTGCTTTATGTTCCTCCTCTATATTCCTATAGGTACCTTCTTGCTTTTTTCCCCTACATCACTGAGCATCACTGTTTCATGAGGCTCCTATACTTTTTTCTTGCCATATACTTCTTTGCTGTATTTTCCAAACCCTCTGCGCAACCGGCTGCCTCGTGGGTGGCTTGGCTCAGGCGAGCGGCCACAGCCTGGCGGACCGAGTCGCTGCTGGTAGCGCCTTTCTAACAGGTACACTGCTCCGCATGTCCCCTCCACATGTCCAACCACTTCGGGAAGGAGTTCCCCCGCATGTCACCGCTCCCTCTTCAGGCCGTGATCGTCCACGATAGTCTCACTCACGAATGAAATTACGTCGCAGCGCTGAGCCATGCATGCAAGGCACAACATCCGTCAGCCCTGTTGCCCTGACAGTCACCCCCACTCTCCTCACTCTCCTTTCCTTTTGCCGCCTGTAGGGTGGTCGAATGGAGGCTACCTTGCCATGTTGGCTGCCATGACGTGGGGGCCGCAGCTGTTTGCCGCAGCAGCGCCGATTTCAGGTTGGGGCACAAACGTACCCAGTCTCTCTCATGGAGAGATACAATCGCCCGTAGATCGTGAACAGTCGTATAGCAAAACACACACGCACACACACACACACACACACACACACACACACACACACACACACACACACACAAAACGACAATGCAAAATCACGGATTGACTTGTGTGTAATTATTCAAACATGCATACACACACACGCACGCACAAATGCGCTCGAAGGCCCACGTGCTCAGACACTCACCCCTCCTCCTCCTCACCGCTCACCTTCATCCCCGCCCATGCGCCTTAACCGTGGCGGACTGGTTCAGGGGTTTTCGTAACGGGTAATAATTGTTTTTGCGGTCAATATGTGAAGGCTTCCAAGGAGAGGGCTTCCAAAATGTGCAAGCCCCCGTACCGCTGATGATGCACCACGCACAGGTGCCCCCCCCCTCCCTCCCCCCCAGCCTCAGTTTCAGCTCTCCCAACATCCCTCCTCCTCCTCCCCTCAACCCAGATACCTCACTGCGCCTGCACTCTGCCAGGACGACCCGTTGGTCCGGTACGGCGGCTGCTGCGGCGGCGACCCCTCAGGTAGCTGCTGCTGCGGCCTCGATGGCCCATGTCAGGCGACCCCAAACGTGCGTCGCCCACTCCTCCCCCCTCTCTCACCATTTACACCACTTCCAACACTGCCTCCATACACAGACCCCCTCCCCTCCCACTGCTAGCTGCCCCGTCTCCTCTCAACGCAAGCGCAAATGAAAATGACGTGGAACATGTACGTGCAACAAGGTGTTCGGTGGTTGATTGTCGTCTTTGGTGCCTGAGTGTCTACATGCTATATGTGTCCCACGAGTCGGGTCAAATCCGACACTCAGCTCCAACCATTACCCCTCCTTCCCCCCCGGCCGAAAAGAAAGAAACAAATAGAACATAATAATTGTGGATGAAAACGCGGAATTGTGAAAGAAATTGTTGAATTGTGAACAAATTACATTAAAAATGTATGATGTAGTGTGGCCAAATTGTTTTGGAACACACTCCCCCTCCCCCTTGTTGCAGCTCAGTGATAGACTCGGTGGTCAAAAGCGGGTTTGCGTTTGTGAGGATCCGGCTGTGGTTATGTGAGCGATGAGGTGATTTAGCCGTCGGACTGTGTGATTTACCCATAGACACGTTGCAGACATTCTGAATTGAAGGCTATTGCTTCAGGTGTTTGAGAGCTGGGCGACGGTGGTGAACCACTGCCACGCAGGTGGCGGCCGCACCGGCTCCATCCCAACCACCTCCGTCACCCACCGCGCCCTCGACGTGGAGTGTGTGTCGGCGAAGGGGTGCCACGCCAACACAACCCTTTGCGTCCACCACTCGGGTGGCCACTTCAACGGGGGCTCCTTCCATCGCAGCTTCCCGGCGCCCATGGTGGCCGCCATCTTGGACTTCTTCTCCGACGTCGCCCTCCACACCGCTAATTAACTGACCCCTAATAAACATGTGACAAGATCGAATATTTTTCTGTCCTTGAATGTACATTAGTACTTAAAAACACATGGTTCTGCTAAACATGAAGCGGCTACATGGAATACATAACGGCCTCCTCGTCCATTTCACTATTTACAAGGCGTCCATTGATTGTTGTGTAGCAGCTCTCTCGTTGGTGTCATGCGGGTCCCACTGGTCTCCCCTAGACCGGGGTCGCCCATGGTGATTTATTGAAATTGCAGCACCATAGACTCGGGTGTGGGGAGAAGGGGGGCGCTGAGAGTGAAAGAGATGCGACAGGGTCGCGAAATCCAAGACACGGCAAAAGGAAGCCCTGCATTGTGCACAGACCAAACTAACCATTTTGCCCATTGAACTTGAATTGATGCAGCACATCGCTGCAGAGCGCGACAGTTGTCTTAGGGCCCGTCCCTTTTAGCTAGTGTGGAGCTTGAAATTGTTTACAGCATGTACAGCGCACAATGTCAAGCTGACGCCCTCACTCACCCCCATTCTGTATGTGAGCGGATGTTGCGTCGATGCGTTTACTATTGTGGCGCTATGGAGTGAAGTTTGCTCGATCTTGTGTCAACTTGCACCTTGCCATGTATTTACAGCATAATAGATTGCTCATTTGCCGCATGTTCTTTCTGCAACTCTGTCCAGTTCGGCGCCATTGCTTTTCAGCGATGGTAATACCTAAATACATGGTATAGATGGGAGGGCCCTGAGAGATCAGCCAACGGGCAGCTGGTACATGCTGTAAACCCTTTTCATCGTTTTTCAGAGATTATGCATGGGACGCGTGGCTTGAATGCAGGAGTCCATCTCCAACTCCCCCGATCAACCACGCGCGTTCACCTTTTAGTTGCTCGACCACCGCACCACCCTCTCGACTCGACTTTGAGTTCGTGCCGAGATGTGTGGCAAACCAAACCGTCTCTTTGTTACAACCCGCCTCCTCCCCCTTGCCTGCACTCATCCCCTCTCCCCCTACTTTTTCTTTCCCGACAACTTTCCCTTCACCTTCTCCCCCTTCACTTTCACCTTCTCACCCTTTGCCCCGCCGCCCCCTCCCGCCATATTGCCCTTCCCCTTTCCAGCAAAAGCCCCTCCCTTCCCCAAAGCCCCGTCCACCTGCTTCACCTTCCCACCGCCCCCCTCCGCTTTTCCATTCACCTTCCCGTTGCCCCCCGCGACCCCCTTTTCGCCCCCCACTTTGCCCTTCTCGGCCCCCTTTCGCCTCTCCGCCAGCAGCTCTTCACGCGCCTTCCGCACAATGGCCGGCTCCTTCTTCACCTTCTTTACCGCCTTCTCCTCCGCCGCCAGCTCCTCCACCTCAGCCTCAAGTGCCGCCACCGCCGCTGCTCTTTTCCCCTTCCCCTTCCCCTGCCACACACACACACACACACACGGCACCAACCATGTCAGACGTTCCCTCCAAACTGGTTCACCACACCGCCCTCTTTCCTTCATATGAGGGCTCAGAATATTGCAAGGTGGGTTCATCGAGGCGGCTTGTTTGCCTCCACTCACAAATCGCTTTTTCTGTATTCAATTTACATCCTTGCCCCCCGCCGCCCAAAACACACACACACACACACACACACACACACACACACACACACACACACACACACACAATATGAACAAACTCACACACACACACACACACACACACACACATGAACACACACACACACACACGTGACCTCCAATCTAGGATTATCAACGACCAGGAATGCATGGTCTGTGGCTCAGAATCACCTTTGATATGGATCATGCATGCAACTTGTTCGCCTCACGTCACAAATAAGAATGTGATATCGTCTCCTCCACTTTCAAACACCCCACCAAACACGGAACGCAACCGTCCACACACAATAGAAGGGCTCAGATAAGTGTGATTGTGGGATCATCGAGGCTGCGTTGTTGCCTCCGCTCACAAATCGCTTTTCTATATGTCGACATCATCGCCACCCCCCCCCCCCCTTCTCTCTCTCACACACACACTCGCGCGTTTGTGACCTCCAATGCAGGATGATTAATGACCAGTATGATCCAAGTAAGGACATTGGTTCAAACCACCGCTATGGATCATGAAAAATCATGAAGGAGACACCGTCGTCTCAAGCCAGAAAGGGAATGTTAGTTTCAGTGCCCCCACACCCCAACAATCACGGAGCACAGTCCACAGGACGCCGTCCGCATACCAACTCACACAAAAGAAGGGCTCAGATAAATGTGACAGTGGGATCATCGAGGCTGCGTTGTTGCCTCCGCTCACAAATCGCTTTTCTGTGTTTTGACCTCATCGCCCCCCCTATCCCCCTCAAACAACCAACCTCTTCACCCACCACCGCCTACCCCTGCTTTCCTATACACCCACCAGAGGCTCAGATAAATGTGACTGTGCGATCATCGAGGCTGCTTTTTTTCGCCTCCGCTCACAAATCGCTTTTTCTGTTTTTCGACATCATCGCCAACGTCCAACATACCCCCTCCCCTCCACATAGAAACACACACACACACACACACACACTCACACACACACACACACACGCGCGCGCGCGCGCATCGAGACACGAACGGTATGACTGAGGCCTTGTCATGGTAAGTGTTGCATCGCACTCGACCAAAAGCAACCTCGACATTTTAACACACTTGCACAGAACCAATCCCTTATCACAGGGCGCAACGGGTACTGCAGATCCAGGGTGAAGTGAATTAGCTAGTCACATCGCCCGTCCTGAAGCCGCTTCCTCTGTTGGCGTGGGGAGGCTTTATCAGGGAGGGGAGCAGGGACGCAGCGCACCTTATCCTTCGCCGCTGCCGCTGCCGTGGGTTGGGCCTTTGGAAGGGGGGAGGCCGTCGTGGCCCACATCGGCGCCTGAGCATCGTCCTCGCTGTCGCTGCCGCCTCCGCCGGGCTGCGCCGCCTGTAGGCAAATGCGCAGCGGTGGTGAGTGGAGGTGGGTGGGAGGTGCGCTGATGGAGGCGCCGGAAAGAGCTCGCATCGCATTGGAATTGTGACCAGACCCTATCTTGATTTGGTCATACGTGAAATCGATGAGTACTTATTTTGGCGTATCTATGACGTTGATAGGTTCCATGTCACATATCGAATCAAAAATCATGTATGTTTTTGAAAGGTGCGACAGGTTAGGTGCGACGGAACCAATTCGGACCAAATTTGCGTTTTTACGTAGGAATTGAGTATTAAATAGTACAAATGGGTATAGTATGAAATCTGAATCCGCCCGTAAACAAAATGAAACATTGCCATTCCACAATTCATGACATTTGCCGTCAGTGGAAGGACGAAAGCGTATGTAATTGGAAGTGGGGTAAATTTGAATGAAGCAAAAATCATTCCCAATTTGTGAGTCGACTCAAAACATGCCTTGTCACCATTCCAGTTTCGCGACAAAACATTTCATTTTCATATTGTTTTCTATGGTCACAGTTAATTTGTTAACAGCGCAGGCGCGGCGCACGCACCGTCTTTCGGTTGCTCAACTTTTTCAGCTTGGCCACGAAAAAGCCGTCCACGTTGTGCATGTGCGGGTAGAAGCGCCGCGTGAGTTTGCAGGAGGGGTGGAACCGGTGCTCGCGGTACCGAATGTAGCCCTCCTTCCCAAAGTCCAGCCCCGTGGACACCAGCTTCACATCCCTGTCCACACGACACCGGCAAGGCACATGCCGCCCCGACTCAGCCATGCGAGGGACGGTAGCCATCGAACAGCCGCACCACCGAAGACCACTCATCCCTCGACAGACGCTTCGCTTTGGTCGCATGCGTCTCTCCACGTCTGCCAAGCGAGTTGGGCGCGCGGGCCACACGGCCGCTTTCTATAGACGCCCCCTCAAAACGTTTGCTTCCACCACTGGAACTCAATAAACCCCCACCGCGCCTTCCCTCTATCTCATCACGGACCAGAATAAACCGCGCGAGCTCGTTTCACTCTTCGCTCGTATGTACTACCTCGAAAGTGCTAGCCTGCCACCACCTGTGTGATTGTTTATAATATTCGCTGTATCTCGTTTCAGGAAGAGATGTGTGCGTGTGTGTGTGTGTGTGTGTGTGTGTGTGTGTGTGTGTGTGTGTGTGTGTGTGTGACTGACACCACCTTTCTTGAGGGCAGCGGCCGGGGGAGGGGGGGGGGGGGGGGGGTGAAGGGATAGGAAGAGGTGTTGGGCGAGCACCGCTTGCGAAGGGCGTAGTTGATGACGTTTTCGTTTTCCTCCACCATCATCGAGCAGGTGGAGTAGACGACGTAGCCGCCGGTTTTGCTGTTGGCGTTAACGAGGTCGATGGCGGCGAGCAGCAACTGCTTCTGAAGGTGCGCGTTGTTCCAGATGTCCTGCTGCGACTTGGTGACCTGGTTTAAGTTGCGAAGAGGGGGACACAGCAACGCGACCCATGAGAGACGCCAGGTGAAGGACAAGACAATGAAAGTCTGGAAATGGGCCGTAGCATGTTAACCCCTGAACATTACAGGGTTTGGTTGCGACAGAGAGAGGCAACATCACGAAACAAAACCGTTGACAAAGACTCCAATTTTGAAAATCAGCATTCAAGTGTTGGCATCCGTAAAGCCCTAAAACCATCAACCCCTCAATTTCATGCTTCCCCAGTTATGTCACTGCCAAAGAAGGGGGGGGGGGGGGGGGGGGGGTGGGGGGGGTGGGGGGTGTTTACCTTGACGGAGGCGTCCTTGGAGATGACGCCCGTGCCGGAGCAAGGGGCATCCAGCAGCACTCGGTCGCAGGAGCACTCGCCGATGACCTTGGGCAGCTCGCGGCCGTCGTAGTTGCAGATGAGCGCGTTGGTGATGCCCATTCGCTGCACATTCGCGTGGACGCTCTTCAGCCGCTTCGGGTTCAGCTCGTTGGCGATCAGTGTGCCTGTTTGTCGCCCAACAAATCAAGAGGGTTTAGGGTTGGGTGGAAATGCAAATGCATGAGCTTCACGGCCGCAGCACAAACACGCATAGTGTTTGCGACGACAGAGAAAGAGGGGCACAGGAAGCAAGTGTTACCCTCTCTCCTTCACCCCTCCACCACAGAGACTTGTACATAGACGTAAAACAGAAAGACACACGCAAATCCACACACACACACACACACACACTATCCCTATTCATAATCCGCATGATATTTGTACCATAAAGACGCGGGGAGGGAGAGGAAGAGAAGGCGAGGGGATGGAAGCAGGACTGCTCATCGATTCCACGGATGCTGCTAGAAGTAAGAGTGGGACAAGGGCGGGCGCGGGAGAGGCTAAAGTGAATTCATACACAAACCTGCCGCTCCCCCTCCCCTTCTCCTCCCTGGTTACTTGACGGCACAAAAGACTTATAGTCTGACGACTGGGGTCGCTCAATAAAAAGACAGGAAAGGGGCGGGGGGGGGGCAAGGGTGTCCACCAGAAACCAAGAGATAAGGGTGAAGCTGACAAAAAGTCTTACCCTGATCTCAACACAATAAACCGAGGTGTTGCCGGAAGAAAGTGAAAGAGCAAAGAGGGAAGGAAGAGGGCAGCCTACCCGTGTTTTGCATCAGTGCAGCGAGGTAAGTGGTTTTGCCTCCCGGTGCAGCGGCAACATCCACGATGGTTTCCCCCGTCTGCGGCGCCAATGCCATACATGGTAGGAATGAGCTGGCGCCCTGGGTGGCAGCGGGCACACAGAAAGAGAGAGGTGAGAACCGTGGACGAGGAAAACGCAGGACAGATTCAAGTGCACTGCATCAAGAGATGTGCGTTCAGGGCGGCGTGCATTTAAAGCGGTATGTGTGTGAGCGATGGATAGATAGATAGATAGATAGATAGATAGATAGATAGATAGATAGATAGACAGATAGATAGATAGACAGACAGATAGATAGTGGGTATCATATAGTGGTGGTTGTGGGTAGGGAGACGTGTGCGTGCGTGCGTGCGTGCGTGGGTGGGTGGGTGGCTGGTGCGAGTGTGTGTGTGTGTGTGTGTGTGTGTGTGTGTGTGTGTGTGCGCGCGCGCGATGGATAGACAGACAGATAGACAGATATTTAGATAGATAGTGGGTACCATATAGCGGTGATTGTGGGTAGGTAGACGTGCGTGCGTGCGTGTGCGTGCGTGATCACAGAACGAAGGGAGAGAGGTTGGCTAAAGAGCTATGAAACATGGTAGAGGGAGAAAGGAAGAGGAACGGTGCTTCATGATATCATTTGTATTTGCAGTTTGAATGGCAGGGAGAGGGTCACCTGCAGCATGTAGTGCCCAGCCATGTACTCCGGCGTGGCGCCAATGGGCACAGAGCTGTCGTACACCACCAACCCAACCTGCCAAAGGAGCATGGCGCAGCTCAGCTCAGTTCAGCTCAGCGGAGTTTACTTCTACGCCCAGGTGTGTCACAACCAGAGAGGGAGACCAAGGGAAACGACCGACCGAGCGTGGAGCGTGGCGCGAACCTTGGACCACTGACCAATGGGGTCCAGATTGACGCCGCGGTTGATGAGCGTCGCCGCCAGCTCACGTCGCCGCGTCTTCAGTGTATTTGTCCTCAACGTGATGGGCCGTTGTTTCTACGTAGCACCGAAAACAAAGAACTGGGTTTACTCGACCTGCAACCCTCCACATAATGAAGGGACCACTCAACCTCGAACTCAGGAAGATTCTCTCTCTCTCTCTCTCTCTCTCTCTCTCTCTCTCTCTCTCTCTCTCTCTCTCTCTCTCTCTCTCTCTCTCTCTCTAACAGACACATATACACACACATCTCTACGTCTGCGTAAAACACATTATATGCACTTAACCTCTACCCTGCGCCGGCACTGACCTCGTTGGCCTCCATCAGCTCGACTGCCTCCGCGGGTGAGAACATGTCCAGGAACTTGGAAACCAGGAAGTCGTTGTAGCCGAAGTAGGTCTGTAGGTCGGACTGGGGGCGAAGGACGCGGCGAGAAGGGGGTGGGGCTCAGCAACAGCACTTTGGAGTAAATGAGACAGCCAAAGACAAACGGCATTAGCAAGGGAAAGTAGGGGGGGGCATTAGCATGGAGGGGGAAAGGAGGAGAAGGAGAGGTGTAGTCACACCTTCAGCTGAGCGATGTACTCCGTTCTGTTCCTCTCAGGGTTTTGCAGCTTCTTAAAGTTATCCAAAAGCCGCACCACCTACACCCATTGCACCATTGTCGGTTCGGCATTTCTGGCCATAAAAAAGCTAGGACTTCACAGCAGTTGGTAGGGGAATAGGATTCTTCCGAGAGTCTGTAGGCACAAGCGCGCAATTTCATGTTTTTGTGTTATTTTGAGAATGTATAGGTGCGTGCGTGTGTGTTTGTGTATGTGTGTGTGTGTCTGTTTGTATGTAGATTTATAAGTACATTTTTGGAAAACGGGGGGTTAAAGCGCCCGCACCTCTTTAATACGACGGAGCACCATCGCGAGGTCCGTCCCGTCCGCCTCGCCCATCTCTGTCGTAAGATAATCCTCCTCCACCAGGTTCACATCCATATCCACCATATCGCGAGTCTCTGCGTCCGCCGCGCTCACCGCTGCCGCTCGTTTGGCATCCAGCGCTGCCGCTTTGCGCTCCACCTGTCAACCCATCGACGCAACTCACCCTCAGCCACCATCATTACCCCATACACCACGCACTCACCCTCTCTTGCACACAAGCACAAACACACACACAAACACAAACATTTTCACTTTATTCACGGAGCAAGTTATATCAGGCTACGCACATCCAGCAGCTCATCATCACTGTCGTCATCGTCGTCGTCATCACTCCCCCCCTCCACCTCATCCTCATCGTCATCATCGCCACTCCCACCTTCTTCTTCGCTTCCCTCCTCCTCTTCCTCCTCACTACCCTCCTCATCGCTGAACAACTGCCTTGATGTGCCATGCCCCTTCGCCTTTTCCTCCTCTTCCTCCTCCTCTTCCTCATCTTCCCCCTCGTCACTGTCGTCCTCAAACTCGTCCTCCATTATGTCCGAGTCACTCGCATCAGGCATGTCCTCAAACTCCACGCCCTCCGGCTCCATATCCTCCACGTCAGACTCCTCTTCCGACTCCTCCTGAACCACGGAAACACCATTTCAGAGGCAGCAGCGGCGAGCAGGAGCACATTAGCGGATGCCCGACCTCAGAACATAGCATTTTTACATCCCCACACAGGTCTCTGGACGCCAGTGGGACGCGCATCAGTGAAACCACAACCTGAAGCAATGTTCACTGCTCTCCCAACAAAGGAGAGAGCTCATTGACGGTATCAAATGGTTGTCATCACACACGCTTTCCCTGCATTACCCCTTTACCCTTCACCCCCACCTCAATGACCCACTCCCACTAACTCCCTCCCCACCCTTTCGCATCAGTGAAACCACAACCTGAAGCAATGTTCACTGCTTTCCCAACAAAGGAGAGAGCTCATTGACGGTATCAAATGGATGTCATCATTTGCGAGCTACGCTCCCCCAAACTACATGCTCGTCGGCCCACTTTCACAAGCACTAAACATCCAAAGCTCACTGACCGTATCGCATGGCTGCCCTCATGCGCGAGCTAAGCTCCGATATCGCACGGTCACAGTCTCCAAACAGTCACAGCCAATCAGCCCAATCACAAAATCCTCTCTATGTGTACTGCCTCTTTCTGTTTCCCATCCCCTCTTCTGGTGAGAGTTGCATCAGTGAAATCACAACCTGAAGCAATGTTCACTGCCCTCCCTTTGAGAGGCCTCATTGACGGTATCAAAAGGTTCTCATCACTTGTTAACCACCACCAGCACCATCACACCTCCACACACTGAAGTCTATCAAACAGCCTATCATCTCGTGCCCTCACACCTACCTAGCTCACAGAAGAGTCTACCTACTTCATCCAGTCGGATACCTGAGGGGCGCATCAGTGAAACCACAACCTGAAGCAATGTTCACTGCTCTCCCAGCAAGGGAGAGAGCTCATTGGCGGTATCAAATGGTTGTCATCACACACGCCATCCCTGCTCTATTTCTCTGCCCTTCACCCCACCCTAAACACGTACTTCAACTCAATCCCTTCCCACCAGTGCGCATCAGGGAAACCACAACCTGAAGCAATGTTCACTGCTCTCCCAACAAGGGAGAGAGCTCATTGACGGTATCAAATGGTTGTCATCACACACGCCATCCCTGCTCTATTCCTCTGCCCATCACCTCGCCCTAAAAACGCACTCCAACTCAATCCCTTCCCACCAGTGCGCATCAGTGAAACCACAACCTGAAGCAATGTTCACTGCTCTCCCAACAAAGGAGAGAGCTCATTGACGGTATCAAATGGTTGTCATCACACACGCCATCCCTACTCTCTCTCCCGCTGCCCTTCATCCCACCTTAAACACATACTCCAACTCAATCCCTTCCCATTAGTGCGCATCAGTGAAACCACAACCTGAAGCAATGTTCACTGCTCACCCAACAAAGGAGAGAGCTCATTGACGGTATCAAATGGTTGTCATCACACACGCCATCCCTACTCTCTCTCCCGCTGCCCTTCACCCCACCTTTAACACATACTCCAACTCAATCCCTTCCCATTAGTGCGCATCAGTGAAACCACAACCTGAAGCAATGTTCACTGCTCACCCAACAATGGAGAGAGCTCATTGACGGTATCAAATCGATGTCATATCACACGCACTCCCCCCTTAACCCCCCTCTATCCTTCACCCCGCCCTAAAGACGCACTCCAACTCAATCCCTTCCCACCAGTGCGCATCAGTGAAACCACAACCTGAAGCAATGTTCACTGCTCTCCCAACAAAGGAGAGAGCTCATTGGCGGTATCAAATGGTTGTCATCACACACGCTTTTCTCCGTCGACACTGCGACCTCCCCCTCCCCGAAACTGCGAAAGATGGGCGACGGGCGTAGTATTTGGCAGGAAACTGACCTTTTCCAAGGGTGATTTTGGTTTCAGCCATTTCCGGTTGTCGTCCGTGAAACCCTTAATCGCTGACGCCCCTTTTCCGCTCTTCTTCGCACTCACCGTCTTCTGAACCAACACGACCATCACAGCCCGCGTTACTTGGCAGTCGAGCCCAAAACAGCTAACGCAGGGGTAATCTTAAGTTACATGAGCGCTGTGGTGCATATTTAGTCACCTTTGCCGCGCTTGTCTCGACGGACTTAGCCTTTGCTTTGGGAGTCGCCTGCGACACTCTGAGGTCGCCCTGCTTCCCGGCGCCGCCTTTCGAAGCCGACTTGGCCATCGTGACCGCCGCCAGTATCGATGCCGAGTAAACAAGTAAGAAATACCAGTACGCTAGGGGCTGTCTTTAGGTCTTACAGCCGTCGCTACTGCGTGTTGTGCGCTGTTTAGATCGTTTCGTGTCTGGTGAGTCATCGATTGTCGACGAGGAACGGCGATGGCGGCGCGGATGGCGGCGTCGGCCGTCGTCGGCTGAAAACTGCGGTCGGCGCCGATATATTATAAAGCGAACCAATCCGTTCATCAGCATTCTTACTGCTTGTACCCGTACGTACTACAGGTACCGTATATTTTTTAATTTTTTTTGCGCCCCCGGGATATGGGACTGGCAGGGAACCCGCACCGGCACCCTCTACAGGCGGCGTTTTGCAAGCATGACTGAGAGCAGGAGTTCGAAACAAACCTCAACTCATCATCGATCATGCTCCCGGGTAGGCGACGCTCGTGTGAGTGCATTAAGTACCATTGTACGAGAACCGTACCGTACTGCGCTAACCCCACACGAGGCCAGTGTTGGAGTTTCACCAACTAAAACCTTCCAGTGACATGCAAACAAACATGAATGCATTCCCGGCACTAACCAAGAAAGGTCTGCCCTACCCGTCCGGGCGTCGACCCATTCGAGAAATGCGAGAAGGACCAAGGCCCATCTCACGGAGCAAAACATTTCGGGAGTGCGATACATTAACTACAAAGAAAGCAATATGAGGGAGGGCTTGGCGCCATAACTGGAAAAACCTCCCATTTCCTGTAAAATGGGTGGCGCCATGGAGGGAAGGGGGGACACCGCCTAAAAGTAAGGCATTTATATCTTCGGGGGATGTAGCGAAACGACGCACAAAACCATTAAAATCTGGGGCTAGCGCCCCAAAACTACGACGGTGGCATTCCCAACGTGGGCATTCAAGCAAATTATGTTCTATAGATTCAATAACATCCCCGCCGCATGCAGGACAATGATGGAGAAAACGTTTAGGCATGGCATGAATGCGGGCAAGACGACGGGCTGTGGGAAATACACGCGTACGCAATTGAATCATAATGTGTAACCCTGCAACGGCCCCCGCGGGAATGCCCGTGCCGTATTGTGGTAATGGGTTCCCAACATATGAGGCCTGGGAATAAATACTCCACGTATTAGTACATGCCGACGATGATGTCTCGAAACGACCCCATACCGCTGCTTTAACAAGGTTAGAGGCCACGCGTGGTTGCAAAGACCTCCAAGCGGGTGGGACGCGTACGTTTTGGGCTAATTCCGCACTTGCCCTAGCAAAACGATCCAGCCACCGCACGGTCCCAGACGTCCAAGTGTTTGGGCGCATACGACTAGGTTGGCGCACTAGATCGCTTATGCATGTATTTAGGGTGGGCGCTTTAAGGAATGCCCTAGTCCTAGCCGCTGCTGCCATTGCTTCTATGGGTGCTATTCCTAGCTCCCGTAGTAGTGGCGCTGTGGCTACCCCAGGGGCCTTTGCACCCACCCCAACTAGGCGCCTCAAACATTGTTTTAATATAGTTTGTAATTTATTGACGCCACTAGTCGAATCCATCCCCCATATTTCACACCCGTAAGTAAGGACCGGCAATATGCAGGTCTTAAGCACCGAGGTGCGTACATTAATGGGGATATCCCGTCCTCCTAACACCGAGTCGAGCGCTTCAACGGCGCGCCTACTTTTGTTTACCCTATCGCCCACGATATTTTGCATACTTAAATCCGAATTTATCAACGCGCCTAAATATCTATACTCAGATACAACCGGTACCCGTTCCCCCCCGAGCTGCCAACGGTCGGCTTGTTCGCGTAGTGCGACTACATCGGAGTGGCGGCCTAGCGCCATTACCCCGCATTTTTTTACACCGAATCCCATATAGTGGTCCGACGCCCATTGGGAAAAGTGGGCGAACATGGCATGCAAGTTATCGAGCGATGGCGCAAGGCCCACGGTGTCGTCGGCGAATAATTGGCCCGGCACCCTTAACGGTTGCCTAGAGTCAAGCATGTCAACGCAACCCGGCACCTCGCATCCCAGTCCTTCTATCCCGTCAAATATATCATTAATAAATATGTTAAAGAGGATTGGGGATGCTGGGCACCCTTGTCGCAGTCCGCGCTCTATTGGGATAGGGTCGGATAATATGCCCGGGGCCTCTCCAGTTTTTACTTGGACAGTGCTATCCCTATATAGAGCTTTAAGGAAGGATAGCATATGTCCCGTAATCCCATTAGACTCTAGTTTAGAAAATAAAAGTTCATGAGGGATAGTATCGTATGCTTTCCGTAAATCTATAAACCCCGCATACGTGGGTAGCCCTAACGCTTGGCGGCGGCCTGCGATATCAAATATGCTCGCGACTTGCAAGGGGCACTCTTCCCCTGGCATAAATCCCCCTTGCCACCGGCGGATTAATCTATTCGTTTGGCATACATCTTGAAGACGTTGAGTTGCGACCGTCATTAGTAGTTTAATAAGAGCCCCCATAATGGAAATGCCCCAATAATTATCCATGACGGTCACGTCCCCCTTTTTTAGTATTGATACGACCGCGGAGCTACACCATTGCTTAGGGACACATTTAGTAGTCCATATCTTATTCATCAACTCCAATAGGGATTTGCCAAAGGGCTATCCGGGGCGTATATCGCCAGTTTTAAGGTCTCCGCGGTTATGCCATCCACCCCTGAAGCTTTATTATTATTTAATCTTTTAAGGGCCTTGCAAAGTTCCCCTCCACCAATGGGTCCATTAATCCCATCTAGCGCAGGGGAGGGGGCCGGCCCCCTCGGCGTCGTTCCCATGCCTCGCGGTAAATGGTAGCCCTACACGCAGCAGGGTGAGGGTCGCGCAAAAGCTCCCGATAGTGCCGCGTCCAGCACGCGTTAATTTCACCCGGTTCGGTATGGAGTACTCCCGACGTAGGATCATGCACTGGTTGTTCCGCGCGGTTGCTTTGCGTAGGATGACCCTTGGCAATAGAGCGGGCCCATTTCCAAAAACCCCGCCTACCACAACCTTGTCTAAAGTCGTTAATGGCCTTGTCTATGGCTCTAGCCTTTTGGCGGCGGCGGTTAGTTCGGACAATGTTTTTAACCCGTAAGCGCGCAGCGATATACCTATCCAATGCTACGGATTGGTAAGGGCCGCGGGCCTCTTGGCACAAGGCCAAAAAAGCATGCCGACGACGAGCGATAGCCCCTAGGATAAAACGTTGTAGCGGAGGCCCGAGGCCCTTACGCCTAGAGCGTGAAACCGCCCCTACCCTACGGGCTGTAGACCATACGGCTTGGACAAAACCATCGGCGTCGGCGTCGATGGAGTCGGGTTCCCGTGACATGGCCCCCTCCATAGGCTCGTCATTAGGAGGGGCTAGTACCGCGAAGGGGTTAGCGGTGACGAAGTCGCGGAACGGTGTCGGCCACTCAGAAGGAGGATCTCCCCGAGCCGGCTTCGGGATTGACCGGACGGAGAGGCGTTCAAGCACGAGAGGGGGGTGGGGATGTTCGAACGAATCACCCACAAGGCGAGGGACAGAAGCGAAGACAGGGAAGTGGTCGGAGGTGTCCCATGAATAGTCGACAAAGACAGAGTGCGGGAAGGAAAGGGAAGGGCCCATGACGGGGGCCATGCCACGAAATGATCGATCACCCGGCAGCTGCCCCTTCGGCATGTACCACGCACGCGCGCCGAAGCGTCTCGCGGCCAAACTGTTTTCGCATCTGGTACACACCGCCAACGCCGTAACAAAGCATCTAACTGTGCTTCATCGAGGTTCCAATCCCCCCCGACGACAATGATATAAATATATACCGTATATGAATAAAAAATAATCTTACAAGAAAAGCAGTGGAGGCCACCAAGCAAAAAGAAGAAAAGAGGAAAAAACCCAAGCCCGAGGAACGGGAAGGCATGCCACAGCATCAGCACTGCCCTCCTGAAAAGCGTCGCGGAGATAGGAACCGAAAGTACCATGAAGAGCAGCAGAAAGACGTTGCATGAATTCACGTCGCACATCCCTCAAAAAACGCCGAAACGGAACATAAGTATATGAATAAAGATCCCTTTTTTTGGCGCCAACTACCGCCGTATATTGATATGTCGCGCCATTCTGCTCCGACGACTCGCATAGTGACGAATCATTATTATAGCGAGTGACGTCAAACTCCTCGTCAACCCTAAACCCTAAAACCCTAAAACCCTAAAACCTAAACGACTCGCATAGTGACGACGATAATTTCATCAAATTGAATTTGCCATACATACGTGTCTACTGTTTTCCTAGGTACAGCCGCTAACTTAACGTACTGGCAGCGGGTACCCACGACGACTACCCGTACAACTGTCTGCAAGAGCTGTATTTATTTATTAAAGTCAAGTCTACCGAGACCAATAAATGGTGATACTCGTTTGGTTAGACGTGATAGCTCCGCACCGTCATCTTGTTGTTGATGTGACGGTTACAAGAGCTCGCACGAACACCAATGTTCCTCGTATAGGTGCTCGTCTCCCACTCCCGGGCAGCCTTGCATTGGGAGCTCAGCATAACAAACTTGATGCGGACCTCCGCACTTCTGTTTTGCTTGGCACGCCTTCGGTTTTGCCGGTCCATGACTACTATCCGTTCGCTCTGGAGGATGGGGGCCAGTTGGCGGCTATGGCGGCTGGGTTGGTTGATCGCCTTGCTATTTTGGTGGCAGTTCGTCGCTTCCCTAGCATGGGTGTTGTTGACTCTCGTTCTTTGCGCTTTGACATGTATGTCCGTATGCAGCAATTCGTTCATCGAACTACTTCTCTTCCTTTTCGACGTTTTTGGGGGGATGTGCGGCGAGAGTTCATGCAACGTCTTTCTGTTGCTCTTCATGGTACTTTCGGTTCCTATCTCCGCGATGCTTTGCAGGAGGGCGGTGATGATGATGTGGCATGCGTTCATGTTCCTCGGGCTCAGGCTTTTTCTTCTTTTCTTCTTTTTGCTTGGCGGCTTATGCTCTTTTCTCTTTTAAGGAACTTTTTATCTTAATATATGTTGATACTCTTCCGTTCATATAATTGGGTTCCAATAAATGCTAATACTTTCCGTTCATACTCATCACCCACTCTTACCACGTGTGTGTTTCCGAACGATGATATTCCATGTCGGATGAAGCGTGGGCAACCGCATTTGCGACCACTTGGCTCGATGTGGCGGAGACGCTTCGGTCCGTACTGGCTGTGTTGTGCGGAAGTCGATTTCTAGGTATTCCGCCTATCCACCGGAACGCGGAATTCACCGAAATTCAGCGGTTCACAGCGAAGCACGGTTCCGGGGGGACGGAACGTGCTTCCGGCGGAACTGAATTATATTCCGACGGAACGAGACAGAATTCCGCTGTGAATTTCCGGTCCTAATAGAGGGCCTTCGCGGCATTTTGCAATAAACTCTGTACTAAACGGACCGCGTGCCACGTAGCGCCATGGCATGCGTCAGCATGTAATCATTACAGCTCACTCGGAATCCGTGTAGGGATACCGGCATATCTCCCATCACACATTCATCTTCCCGGCTCCTTCGCGGTATATTGCCAGCGTAGCGTCGCAGCCGAGGTCCACCGAGTCGGACATGGCCGACCACATGCGGACGCCCGATCTGGGTTGAAGACAATCGCCGCCATTTTCGCTGCCAACTTTCGGAAGCCTCCGCTCGCCTCCGTATGCCTGCCGCATCTTATTATCCATCGATACCGGCGTCATTTGCGGCGTGCAGGAAGCGCACATCCGACTCCCACCGCCGCTTCCACTCCTTTGGTGCGACTTTGTTCCCTAGCGCATGTTGCACCTCCTCGTTGTCTGAGCTCGTGTTCGATATAGCGAGACCATACATAGGGTGTGGAGGGGAAATGGCTATATCCGTGGTGGAGGCAGGATGTGCGATTGCCCAAGTGGTAGCACCGTCGTGTCCGTAGCTATACAATTTGCTTAACTCCAAATTGAAAAAGACAATATTGCAATCTTTACCGCAATCTTTAATGCAATCTCTGTCTTAACTGCAATTTGAGACCATATTGCAATAAAGGTTTTTCGCAATTTGGTCGTACGCGAGGGTGTATGCGCTGACGTGTCGCGACGATGCTGACGTGTTTCTGCAAAGTTTATTGCAAAATGCCGCGAAGGCCCCTTTATGCCCCGGAATTTACTCCCGTTCTTGTGTTCCGTTACTCCGATCCCTTCCATCCGCCGGAATATCCCCGGAATATCCCAATAAAATGTGCTTGTCAAAGTTCTTCAAAATGACCATGAACATATACTATGATAGGCAAGACAAGAGAATGCAAGTAATTAATGGCAATGATGATAAGCTTATTGTGCTTATCCCCTTTACCGCCCCCCGACTTAATGATAAAGGCGTCTCACAATATATAGTAGCAAGTACTTAGTTAGCATACCGAATTCTGTTCAACGAAACTATCATGCAATCAATTGCGCAAAGCGGTGGCACGTTGAAATCCCCTTATTGTAGCACCTTAGAGTCACACACTTGTCGAACATCATTTGAAAGTTGCTTTGCAGTCGGCGGCTAAAGCGAGGATAACATGCAAGCTCATTGTAATTCCGTGATGTCGGATTGTGCTAAGTGTGACAATTTGCATAGAAAACAAACTGCGTAGAAAATAATCACGGCTAATGCAGAGAAACATGCAAACTGTTTGTAACGGAATTGTTTGCAATGTAGCTTAATGTAATCAAGAACAGAAAATGAAGTTACTTGCCTCCTCCCTCCATTGCGTTGGCTTCAGTAGCCTAGCCTAGCTCGCCTTTGGTCTTGAAGCGTCACGCGACCCTCGGGCCTCGGAAGCTCGTCTCGTGTGACGTGTTGACTGTCGCCTCGGACAAGCGTGATCAAACGCGTCGTGTCGCTAAGTTAATCTCACCAATAAGCACGTTAGCACTGTATTGGGAACTAAGCTGATTAAAGTGGTTGTACAACTACGGGTGTACACTTCCTCGAAGTGTACGGAATGCAACTAGTAGTGATACGTGCGAGTCCTACAATCATATGCAATGCAATAGGTAAGCACACGCCATACTCGTGCCCTCCCCCATCTAGACAAGCTCGAGAATCAGCCTCAACCCAGCCCTCTAATCAGCCTCATCCCATTGGCAGTAGGTCTTCATCTCCTCTTCTTGAAGTCACTGCGAGTGGGGTTGTCTCGTTGGGTGAGTTGTCCTCGTGAAGTCCAAGTACTCTTGGCAACTACTGCTGAATTAGATCCTATTATGTGAGTCCATGAATTGTTGTAGCGCAACGGTACGTTGTACTTCATTTAGTCGATGCCAAACATGTAGAACATGCTCGTTCTCAAAATGGGTATATAACAGCATGTCTTTTCCACGGCGTCTTGGAACAATGTCAATCTTAACAACGAATGCGATCAAGGTCGTACTCGTCATCATCTTCATGAGTCCTATCATGAACAAATGGACGTAACGTAGTGGTAGGACATGGAAGATGATTGTTTATATGAAACACTGGATGTATTTGTACAATAGATGATAAATCCAATCGATAATTGTTCGCACCAATTTTCGCCAACACCGTAGTAAAGGGTCCCAATTGTGTGTTTTATGCTTCGATTTAAGCTCACCACATAGAAAGGGGGCCTTTGTAATTACCGAAACCTTGTCTACTACTTTCCTAGTTGTAAAGGGGGTGTTGTCGACGACATGGAACGAGCTTGCATATCATCTTTGCGCATTCGTAACACATACGTAACTAATTCATGCACATCACGTAACTTGTTGTAATTGCTCATGACTTGCGGTAGAAATCGGGATCGACGGTCGCATTGGCCGCAACAAGTGGTTCCTCAGGTGAGAAGCCGTAGTTTGCCTCAAACGGGGTGTGCTCAATTCCCAATGAGGCAAATTCATGGTGATGTAGGCAAATTCAACTTGCGGGAGTCAAGTAACCCAATCACTTCCGTCGTAACATGCAAAAAACTCGCAATAGTTGTTGGAACGTAGAATGAGCTCGATCAGTCAAACCATGAGTCTCAAGACATCCACCTGAAGATATATCAAGCTTAGTTACTAAGTGTCTCCAAAGTGTCCGCTATAATGCGCTGACAAAGCGCGGGTCTCTGTCTCGAACCATCACACGTATAAGGCCATGTCTGTAGTACACACCTTGTAAAGAGATCGTAGCCGTCTCCCCAACTGTAATCTCCTATGTCCAAGGGAAAACGCGCGCCATTCCCGTTAACAACCACCAACACAGTGTCGAACCCTGCAATTATATGTAAGTGAGTCAGAAAATCTAATCCATCTATGCGCCATGGTCGAGGCATGACTTGTAATGGGTCTAGAGCAACCGCTGTCGTGGGTTCCTCTTCGGCGCGACCACAAACTACACATTTGTGAATGCAGTAGTTAACGTATCTCGAATGCGACGCCACCAAAACCTGTCTAGAGCCTTAGCTAGCGTACTCGCATAGCGCCGGTGACCCACAAAACCATTGTCGTGTAAATCAAACAACAGTTTTTTGCTTCAAAAGTGGGTCGTTCGGAATGCATAGTCTTGCATATCTCCAAAAACAACAATCGTGGGCAACAACATGTCCACACTTTGCCCACGCACCCTCGTCCCCATACGAGTCTTTAGTTTATCCATCTCACTCATTTCCGGGTACAATTGTTGGACATCAACTCTTAAACTGCTCAAATCGGCGTCCAAAATATATGAAGCCATCGGGGCATCATGGCTTCGCGGCAGCTCGGACTGTTCTCCAGGATTTGCACTTTGTGGCAAATCACCATCCCAAAAGAGTGGGAGATTGCCTTGTGCGTAAAAATCCGCCCGTTGACTCAAAGGTTTAGCTTCGTTCCTTGAACCCTTACGATAGGCTAGAATCATCGCACCCGTAAATGATTGTAAGTTGCGTACGTGACGCGCATGCCGTTTGTTTAACGTATTAGTCGGTGGCATGAGAAGATGGCGCAGTGTGTCGTGGTCCGAGACCGCCATGAGCTTGGAACGGCCTTCAAGGTAAAATCTCCAGTGATTGACAGCTTCGTAGACAGCCGAAGCTTCCAAGTCTTAAGCACAGTAAAATTATCACGCTCATCAATGTTACGTAGACGTGCACAATGAGAGATTGGTTGAAAACCTCCTCCATGATATTGTAGTAAGAGAGCCGCAATACCCCCTGCCGACGCATATGTACCTACGGCAAACTTCGCGTCCGAGCTGACCTCCGGGAGGACCGGGCACGGCCCGGAAATAAGCGTAGGTTGAGAGTCTCGAAGGCGTCCGTACATATTCGCGTCATCACGATCTTCTGCAGCTTAGGCTTCATTAACAAGTAATTAACGGCGCCGACATGTCACTGAAGCGACGAATGAAATTCACGTAAAATTACATAATTGTACGAAAATCCGAACTTCACGCTCTGCCTTAGGTACGCTTTGTCGGCGAACCAAATTCGCTGCGAATCGGTCGAACTAATCCAGCATCAATAGCGTCCTTTAACTGTCGATTTAACTCCTCCCTCTCAATAGCCTACAAGCGGTTAAGCATGTGGCACCGCATTAGACTAGTAGTGTCGATCGGATGATCCGAAGGTCGACTAGCAGGTGGGGAGTCCACAGATTGAAGAAGTCCCGGGAAGTCATCAAGTAACATTTTCCGTTAGTCCTCGCTATGTTCGTCGCTGAGTTAATCTCCAAGATGGAACTCATATGGAGGTTGTTGTTCGGAAACCGCCAAATGTACCGTGAAAAATTCTGCATTCCGGCTCTTAGCTCTAGCAGACTTTCTCATCAGCTTCCGATCCTTCGTTGACGACATGAGTAGACACTCGGGACATCGCTCAATCACTTGGTTCTCGATTATAACGCTATCCATCAATGAAAAAAGTCGCTCCGTACCAAATTTGAACGTCGCTTTGTCGAAAAAACTCGCTAACCGTTAGCAAGTCGCACATATGTCTTGGCATGCGACTTACGCATCTGTAAACCCATGCGCGTAACAAAGTCTTCCCGCATGTAATCCAACATCGCAACGCAATATACCAACGTTTTTAGTTGTCGCTCACCAACTGACGTCGAACCCGACAACATGATTCGCAGAAGAGCACGAATCTCGGTGTTGTCCAAAAAAAGCAAGAAACGCACTTTACGCTCGTCATTTCTTGGCGACGAAGTCTAAATCGTCCTCCCTTGTAAACGCGGAGCCTTCATCGATGTTTCATGAAGCGTAGGTGGAAGCGGACATTCCGAATCCACAAGACAAAAGTTGAACAAGCCAAGGATCTGGTGCCACCGTCTCCTGAAACTGTGAGGTGCTACTTTGGTTAGGCTAAGTTGGCAACCTTAGACTAATAGTAGAACCTAATCTCTGGATCTAATTATAAAGCGTAGAGAGAATTAGTAAGATTGTCTTAGGAACAGGGTTTCTTACAATCCGGGTGTGGCGTAAATCTGGTCTGTGCCGGTCTGGGTCTCTCCCTCGGCCAGTAAGTCCCCGCCTTGAATATCCACGCCTCAGGTGTTCTAGAAACAGCCTTATATCCTTATCCATATCCTAGAACCTGTAGCTTGTGCTATCTGCGAACTAAACCAAACTAATACTATATAGCGATACAGATTATCTGAGATTACCTGTACCGTCTATCTAATCTTATCGCACAAGCTATTAGAACTATCTACAGACGAACTATCAAGAAGAGATACTGCTAGTAACTCTGTACTGTCCAGGGAAAATACGGCGATACAGTGGTACTGCCGTGATGACAATAAAAGAGTCACTGAATATCGCTAAGGTACAAGTAAATTTAGAGGAAATAAATAATGTCACATACTAGTGCCTCGGGAGAATTGGTGGTACACGTACCACGTTTGTAGTACGTGTACCACAGAAACGGCTCATCTTTGGAGCCTCCATACAACCTCCAAACCGAGATCTTCATCGCGTGGCCGGTTTAACACTGTGCCTTATGTCCAAGTCATCACTTTTTCGAAGAAATCCCGGTCATCGGGTGCAGCTGAGGTCCTGGAGGTCGATTTCCGTCCAAACGACCAACATCAGGGACCTCTTTCTGCAAGTGCTCGTCGACGAGAGTTGTTTTCAAGCAAAGGCCGTGTGGAGGGACTATGCTGCGGCGCAGCGCACCTTTATCATGCTAGGAACTATAGATTGGTATGTGCGTCGACCGGGCACGAGTTGTGGACAGTTTTGGGGAGATTGTGTTGGCATGATGTCAGACCAATCAAGTCGGCTCTCTGTCGAACTCATTACGATAGACTCTAACCGGTCATATTTTAGCTCCTAACGGGGGGAAACGATCACTTGCCTCGAATATAGCCTCGTCGTGACTTGTTGATTGGTTAGGGTGGGTTGTGTGGTGGTCAGCTGTGGGGCGCTCCTTCGTCTCGGGCGTCAATGACAGGGTACTTAGAGTTTTTTTCATTTTATTTTCAGTTATTCCAGCAAGCTAGAACATCGCACTCTCTCCGTCCTACGGCTTATCCACAATCACATTCTATGCAATGATAAGCCTAGAATGCTGCTTCGACATATACTTGGCAATACATGAGCAGCAGTGGGTTGAAAACAGTAGCCTCTTGTGACATACGAAGTGGCACATCATGGGAAGTCACACGTGAGAAGGTGGCGGCGGGGATTTGAAGGCTCAACATCCTCGAAACAATTGCCCCCCCCTCCAACCTTTTCCAATCGAGGCAGCGCATGCACTCATGCTCCCCGACAGCTTTTGTAATTAGCGAACGACGTCCGAATATTTACAAGACTAACAACATACAGTTGGGACGCTAGAACGCGGAAGAAGCACACTCGCCAAAGTGACGATGTACGCGAAAGGTAAATCCCGGCGCGATGGCTCTCCCCCTCCCACAAAGTCATAACCCGGCTAAGAGGCAGGCATTGCCATTTCAATTCTAATTGTTCGGTATTAGCTTAGCTTTTCTCATTGTAGATAGCCGGCAACCACGCACGACCGACGAAGAAAGTTTTTGCCGTAGGCTAGCCCCTCTTCCAATGATGCGATTGCCGACACGGGAAACGCCGACACGCGACGGCCGCGCCCTTTTCCGGTGACTGAGAGTGAACAACCAGAAATAACAAAGCAAAGTTCATGCTAGTTAAGCCTATTTCATAGTCAGGCGGTCTTCGCTGTGTATTCCTACCGGGTGTGCTGGGTCCCCCTATTCGTGGCCTCCAATTGCACAGACCGAGACGGTCGCAGCGAAGCAAAAAAACTAAAAAAGTGCGGCGATGTCACCGCCGTTGCGCATCTAAACACCGCCATCTCACCCCCGTCTTTGCTCTGTTGCTCTCCCCCGGCCACACATAACCGCTAACACCCCTTGGCTACGTAATTCAGGCGTCGCTAGACTTGGAGTAGAGTTTGAACCGACTTTGGTCGATAGTTGTGGTGGAGATTGCCTTCGCAGTGCGTGGATGAGCTTTACACGCGAGAGACACAACTTACGGAGCGGGGCCGCGCTCCTAAGCGATATCTAATTCAAAAGTACTAAATTGAAATTTCGGTCCGTACCGCACGTTTTTGTGGTACACGTACCGTACAACCAATTCTCCCGAGGCACTAGCAGTTAGCTAAGTGGGCTAGGATATGACAGAAACGCAACATTCGTTGTCGACTGTCGAGTAAGCCGTTGCATGCGGGCCTGAAACTCTTGGTACAGCTTCCGGTACGTTATGAGCTTGTTGAAATCGGCCCACTTAGATAGAACGAAGATGGCGAGAGTGAACTGTAACGTTGAACGCCGACATGTTTCAAAATGTTCTCCGATTTCGTACGCGAGCTCCCAAGGTGGACTAATAAAACCCGCTCAACATACAAATTTCTCGCTAAAATGGAGTCGGCAAGAGAGGAATGAGGTAAGGCCTCGTTCACATTCAACCCCTCGTCATAAGTCTTGGCATATGCACCCATTTGCAATTCATGGCATGTGTACGCATAGCACCCGTACGAACACACTCGTATCGTATATGTAGCCCTTTAATTGCGGTACGTTTCTACATAACACGGATACTAACTGTCCCGTATGCCATGCAATGTGAACACTAGTTCTCATCTATCAGTGCTACACGCACAATAATAATAACACCGCCTATAGCACTACGTAGCACAGTTGTTGCGCTTCTTGAGTCTAGTAGAGGCAGCCCATATATGTATGCCCGCTTGACCGTGGGTCATGTAACCACTCCCTTTCTCGTTTTCGCCTGCCAGTCTCAGTCACCCTTGCATCTTTAGTAATTAGCACACCACTCCAAGTGGAAAGAGAATTGTTCATGCAAAAGGATGAAAAACCGAATCGACCAGCTTCCAATCAATTGAACGTCGAAATTTTTCATGTTTACTACTTAACTTTTGCTTGCTCTGCGGACGACATCCGGCTTTACGAATTGCATGACTTCCTACCTTCGTTGTCGTCTCCACTACATGTGCCGTTAAAGTCGAAAGCCGAGCTTCAATAGCATGTAGCGGTGCATGATGGACGGTAGTAGTAGTAACCGATTGTTCTTGTCCATCATCAAGGTAGCTTGGCCACCATCAACCTTGCTTGTCCGCCTTGTCCGCTGACTCGGTCTTAAGCATCGGGCACTTAGACAAACAATGTCCGGGCTTGTGGCACTTGTAATATAGCTATTCATGTCAATGACTTTGTTGCTCCTTCGATGTTAGCGCCTTCACGATGGCGTTGAAGTCGAACCGCCTCTTGTGACGAGACTTGCCTTTGCCCTTGCCCTTACCTCGAGTCTTGTCCTTGGGGTCGTCCTCAAAACTGTCCGGACGAAGTCTCTTGCCTCCGTTGCCATTACTATTTCCACCATTGTTCCGAGGGCGCTTCCCGTTATCACGACCAACACCATTGTGATTAGTGTCGTCTTCAGAGCGATCAACGCACCCCAAATGTTGAGAGTCGACCACCAAACCGTCGAAAAGATTATGTAACTCAACAATGGTTGAAGTAGTAACCGACTTCGCGCTGTGTGATAGGGTGTGCGTCATCAGAGTAGCGAGCAAAACCCTTATTTTGGACAACATTTCAGATAAATGGCATGTAGTCATCAATACACCAGGGTTTGAGGCGCGGTTTCGTCCAAGAGAAAGCCCTAGTGCTAGCCTAAGTACGTGCAAAGTTTCAGCCACTGATTCCGTTTGTAGCGGTGCTGTTGGCTGTGACAAGATGAGTCGGTGAAGATGGGCGAAAACTGCCGGTGGCCCTATTTTGGACAACAACTCCTGAAGCTCACTACAATGACCTCATACGCCCCTCAAAACACTCCAAGCTGCCTACAACTCTTCAAGTAGCTTGGCTAAGCCTCTGGGAGCACGTTCTTCAAAAGGAGGCTCGGCGGAAGGCGAGGACTCGCCACGGGAGCCGCCACGATGAGGTGTGTCCATGTCGGTACCTTCCGCTCCCACACCAAGTTCCATGCTTTCACTCGCTTTTGCTGCTGACAATAGGACACTTGCGCCGTTCTTGATAAGTGGGGTAGGCTCGTAGATAGCGGGGCTATTGTTTTGAGTGTTGGTGACGTCCTCGAGAGCCATACGCTTGGGTGCTTGTTGGGTTGCCATTGTAGCGTGTCGCTTGCGGGTCGCAACGGTATCGGCCTTTTTACCGCCCGGTTCACGAGTTCCTCCTCACACTCCCCGCACATAAGCTCCACTTCAACCACAACGGCCTCAATACGCTCCAAATCGATTGTTGCGTTGTCGCAAAGTGTCTCTGTATCAGCGTATAGGTTAGGGTCCGTGTTCTTTGGGTGGTCCAATGGCTCCTTGCCCGCGCATTGTAGAAGGTAGTCGTACTTGTCGTGATAAGTATCAACAATCGAGCGGGCACCCTCCACTGCATACAACAGGTCAGGAACGCCATCCATATGCTTGTCTGCCTCTGCCTTTAGCTTGACGAGTGTGCTTTTCTCTTTTGCTATGCTTTTCAGGGCGGCACGTACGGGACCGGGTTGTTCAGCGTCACGGTGGTTTGGCAATATCCAGGGACGTGTTGTATTAATTGGTTTATTTTGTAAATGATATCATATGTTGTAAGACACTGGCCAACTGAATGATGCACCACCACAGATTGCACAAGGGCATCCTCTTGCTCTTTCGTAAGTCCACTTCGTTTGTCAAGCTTAGGTTTTCCAAGATCGGGGGTTTTCAGGGTGCGTCGGAGGGTCGGCCATGGGATACCGTGCTTTGCTGCGATTGCAGAGAGATAGTATCCTTCAGTACCGGCCTTGCCACTCGCAATTGCTCGACGACCTTCGTCGACTGCCTTGGCGAGGCTTTCTTGAGTGTAGGCTCGATATTTGCCACGAGCGGGAAGGGAGCCGCTGCCCATAGCGGAGATCGATAGCGAATAGCGGGGATCGCTGCGAAGTCGACGTTGTTGTTGAAAAATTTGAAAATCGAAAATAGGGGGGCTGTATGTACCGAGACCCAAACTGCGGCAAGCGGGCGCACCATGAGCAGATACGCGCGACAACCGACGAGAGGCTCGCCAAGGACTTGGATGACGGGTGGGTGGGTAGTATGGGGAGATTCAAGCCACTATTAAGTGATTTGCACGCTTCTCGAGTGGGTTGGTCGAAATTGATAGGTGCTTTTGGTGCGATTTGGTCAGCAGGTCCCATCACATGCGCTCTCTCTGCTGACCAACGCGACGAGCTCGACCAGCCGCCAACACAGCCCCATCAGAGGGTCTCTGAGGGGGTTCTATGATAGGGTTTGTGTCTTGAAATGACCTCGTCTAGGCGGGCTAGGGTAGGCCTAAACCGCTATTTGTTCAAAATAGGTTCATGTCCAAAATAAGGGTTTTGCTCGCTAACATTCTTTAGGTCGGTGGTAAAACGATTGCACACAACATCGTCATTCATGCCAACTTTCGAACGCCTCCCAAAGTCTTTGAGCATCGTAATGTACTCTTGAAAGGGCTTGTTAACTTGGTTGTGTGCCATCCGAGAGTTAATGGCGTTGTCTCGAATGTTAGGTAAAAGAGTATTCTTCGTCATTGCCTCAACAAACTCTCTAAAAGGTCGCGGGACTTGACCTGTGGTCTTGACAATTAACCGCCAATTTAACGAATTAACCCGTGTCCACCACATTATGACGCAGCCGATATGACCAAGATGTTAGTGTCGGGGTCGAGTCCAAACATCAAAAAGCGTTGTGGCTGATACTCCACATAGTCCTCCAAGTCCGTTGGGCTAGTCCCATCTTGACGAGGTAATCACGATTATGATTTACAACATGTACCGCTGTCGCGCTTTGCTGCTGTTGTATTGGGGCCTTCTTGCTAATGCAATCAAGGACTTCGAAATCGAAATTTAGGTCGGCATCCCTAATCATTGATGCTTGTAGGGACTAAGTCAGTATAAGCGTACATGGGGAGTGTAATCAACTTCCGGCATGGCCATTGGTTGATAGACAGTGCGTTACATATACTACTCAGCGGAAAAGCCCAACTGTTAAATCCACATAACACCCCGTCACCGTGGGAAAAAAACCTAGAGTTATTTTTATTGCGAACTCGTGTCGCCTTGCTAGGAGACTAGCTTGCTAGTCCCCCTCTCGGCCTTCACCCACTATTGGTACACCACCATGAAAGAACGGTTGAGGCAGTCGTAGACGTCCCACCGTTACATTTACTACCGGGGTTAGGCCAAGACGCGGAGGATTATCCGAGGCGGCCCCGTGAGGAGCTGCCGGGGGGTAAGTGGAGGTGGACCGGCTAAGTATGTATGTCAGGGAGACGTCCGCCGCTACATACTCATGTGGCGGGGGGCGGGAGCGATGGGGTGTGGAAGCTGTTGGGCGGGAGAGAGATGGGCTTCTTGAGGCAAGATCCTCGCGAGGCATTTTCCCGCCGTGCGGTGGGAGTGGGAGGGAGTCTTCGACTATCAGAGCCGCGTATTCTTCCGCTATTTGTTGGAGGGAGTTTGGGGAGGCTGCGCGGAGCGCGAGGCGCATGGTGAGGACGCGGTCGTCGTACTCCATCGTGTCGGGTGAGGCTTCACTTGTTTCTAGAGGGCGGCATTTGTCGGAATCGGGAACGGATAATTGCACGGAGGTCGTGCCGGCCCCACAAGGGGGCCGGCTGTGGTGACTAGAGAAGTGAGAGGAGAGAGATGGCGGCCGGCGAAGGCACCGGCATGGCCGGCCGACCGCCACTAATAAGGAATAGAGTACCGCTAATAGCATAACACTAAGTACTAGGATGACAAATAGCTACCTTGTACATAAGTACTAGGCAACGGGATGCTAGTGCTAACACCCCCCCTCAAGGTAGCCGAGGTCTTGACCTCGTCCTAGCTTGCGTCGAGGAAGGTGCCCTCTTGGTAGAAGGTGTAGTGCTTGTAGCGTGTGTCTCATGCCGGGTAGGTGTAGCGACATGCGCTCACAGGAACGTGCCGCTACCGGCGAGTTACCAATAAGAAGCGGCTCCAAATGTACAGCGTAATGTACTAGTCTGACATGTAGCGGGAAAAATCTGTCCCCGGGCGAATAGGCGGCGCATGAGAGCCACCGGCGAGGAAGAAGCAAAGCCAACAAAGCCGTCAGGAGCGTGTAGGCACTCAAAAGTATAGACGGGCGCTCGTGCTGACTCCCCCCTTTCGCCGTGGGAAAGTTAAGTTCCTCGCTATAAATTAGGTGAGCGTTGCGGCGTTGCCTCGAGAAAAAACAATCACAATACTAATTTAAGTACGCACGGGCCGAATTTTCGCGGGTGGGTCTTAAAAAACCAGATCCGGTCGAGAGTATCCGTAGGCTGAAGGCTAGGTGGGGCGAACGTGGCGCCGAGCACTTTGCACACGCTCTTCTCCTTTTCACGTGGGAGATGGTAGGACAAGCGTGGCGCCGAGCGCTTTACACACGCTCTTCTCTAGTGTAAATTGGTGGAGGGCCCATAACCTGTCGGAATCGGGAACGGATAGTTACACGGAGGTCGTGCCGGCCCCACAAGGGGGCCGGCTGTGGTGACTAGAGAAGTGAGAGGAGAGAGATGGCGGCCGGCGAAGGTACCGGCAGGGCCGGCCGACCGCCACTAACAGGGAATATAGTACCGTTTATAGCATAACACTAAGTACTAGGATGACAAATAGCTACCTTGTACATAAGTACTAGGCAACGGGATGCTAGTGCTACCATCATCTAGAGGAGCGGGCTAGCTGCCACTGGGCTTCTATGTGCGTGTCGTTTGGCAAGGTGTCCTCCTCCATAATTGTAGGGTGATCGGTGGGTTGTTTTGCCGTAGCGGGGACGTGGTGAGTCTGTTCCGTTGTGTTTGCAGCGTTAGTGTTGCCAGTAGGCTGGGTAGAGTTGTCCTAATGGGTTGCGCCATTTCGGTGTCTAGTAGAGGCATGCAGTCGGAGTAGCATGTCGGTTGCACGGGCATTGAAATTGAAATTGAAATTGTTTACAACATGTACCGTATGCGCCGGTTTTTCACCAAAAGCCGGATGCGTCGGTTGCTGTCTCTGGGCCCTCCCAACTATGCCATATAGGGAACTTACAAGTCAGGGCTAGACCGTTAACCACCTAAATCCAACCTCTCCAATGGGGGTCGGGGGTTTTACTCCCCCCCGGGGAGGTGTGCAAGAAGAGGCGAGGGCTGCGTGCATTTAGGGTCGTGCGAAGGGGCAATGTGCGGAGGCGCGGCGGGAGGTCGTGCGGGACTTGATGCGGTATATGAGTAGGAGGTGATGCAGCCATTGGACAATATGCGTTTGGAGTTGTGCAAGGATGCGAGACGTGTCGAGGCGTGCTTTGGAGACGAGTTTATCAGGAGGGTCGGTGCGGGCGGTGAGTAGGGAGGTGAGACTCGTGATGGTGGAGGAGTGCGGTGTACTTGTGCGGCTCATGACGATGGGAAGGATGTCAACCATTGTGCCTCGCCAGTGGCTGCGGATGGCGTTTGCAAGGGGTGTGTATTTGGCACGTATGAGGTGAGCTGTGTGGGAGAGGTTGTTGTCCGTGCAGTACTTCCATTCCCCTATCTGAATCTTTTTTATGCATGCGTAACGGCGGCGACCGTTTGTGTGGCCAACGAACCGGGGTTCGAGGAGGCGGATAAAGTCGGGTTTGTGTGCGGGGGGTCGTAGCGCGGGGGGGAGGATCTCAGGTGGGAGGATGGCGGGACACGAGGCTAGGGAGTCGGGTGAGAGACCTTCGTCAGCATCAACAAGGCGGGTGGGCATGTGGGTAGGGTGGGGTGGGTGACAGTCAAGCGGAGTGTGGGCATGAGAGGGGGAGGCAAAGGATTTTATGGGTTTGTTACCGAAGTCTGCGGTGATGGTGTCCCAACGTCCTCCGTTGTGGCGCTCCAATAGGGAGAGTAGGAGTTGCAGCGCGTTGTTGTGTCGGTCCTGTCTTAGGCCAGACATGGTGGGGCAGTTACCGGCCATGTGGCCGTTGCTAGTGAATTGGGCACATAGGGGGCAGCGCAGGGTGGGGTTGTGAGTGAGTAGGCGGGTGTTGTGGACTCCCCACATGAATTCTTGTTTGTGTGTGAACTGGGTATTTGTGAGGGTAGAGTGTTTTTTGTGGTAAGAGAAATTGGCGCCGTCCTTCGCGGCGCGGGCGAGGAGGGCACCGTGTTTGGTTGTTTGCGAGAGAGATGTGTGTGTGTGTTTAGTGTTGTAGGTGTGTGCGTCAGCTTTGAGGTTGGTGTATCTGTAGGGTATGGGGTCTCCCAGGGTTTGTGGAATGAGGGTGTATGGCCAGGTCTAGTGGCCTATCGTGACCTTTGAACCTGTGGTGTATGAAGTCGGTTGCACGGGCAAGATAGGAGGAACGATTGGCCGGGGTAATTATTTTGGCCAAGCTGCCGAAAAGGCTCGCTCCGTGGGCGTATAGATCGACCGAAGCGAAGATAATTTTGTGGCGTTTCGTAATATGGTGGTGTCTCGTGGGGAGGATTTCTTCAGGAGGGGTAGACCACTAGAGGTGCACGTACCTGCCGCGACTAGGCCGGTGGCGAGGTCGGTGCGGTTGATGATGGCTTGGGTGTGTGGGATAGGCTTGCGGGGAAGGACTTTGCCTTCCTCCGGTGTGGGTTGGGGTACCCGATAAATACGGAGGAACCGCGGGTTGATTGGGTCGGACATCAGGTGTATCGCTATTTATTGAAGGGTTGTGGCATATAGGAGGGGGAGGGGGGAGGTAAAATTTAGGACTACCTTTCGAGTGTCGGTGAAGGTGGCGGCCTCGTTGCCCATAGCGATGGCTCCGACGCCGTCGGGTCAGTCGGTAGTAAGAGCCGCCTCCGTAGGGAAGCCGTTAGCGTCGATCCCGGTAGTTGTAAGGGAGGAGTGGAGATCGTGTAGACCGGGCTGGCCTTTTGTTGTGTTGAGGTGGTAGTTGAGCGAGTTGGTGACAGCGGTAGCCATTTGATCGGTTGGGGGTAGGATAAAGTCCGCAAAGTTGGAGATCTCGGCCATACGGCAGTCGAGCTCCCATCTATAGAACTGTCGATCGACCGTGGGGGTGTAGCTGGGCAGCGTAGAGCGTAGGGGGGCCTTACCGCTCACAGTGAAGTGGGCGACTATATCCCGCAAGGGAAAGGGTAGAAGAGTGTCTTCTAGGACGTCAATTAGGCAGAGGGCGTACTGCGCTGAGACGAGTTCGAGTCGGGCGACCGGGCTAAGTTGGTGAGGCTTGTAAACGTCGCATAGTTTGAAGGCCTGCATGATAGTTCCCCGGGGAGGGTAGACCACTAGGCTACGGAGTGGGGGGTGTCTGTGGCTTCGTACTTCTTTTATGCCGCGTCTATCGCGGCGTAGAGGGGTTTTTCGACTTTATGTAGTTGGGTTTGATTGTCGTCCTAGAGGTGGGCTAGAGCGGAGAGAAGGAGATCCTTGGTGCGGTACTTGTTGAGGCCTTGAAGTTTAGGGCTCGGTATCCAATTGTGGTGGCCCCCTTTTTCGGCATCGTTCAAGTGGGGGGCCCATGGATGGAGGTTTCACATGGGCTGCCGTCGTGGTCGGTCAAGATCCTGCTATGGTCGTGGTAGTGGCTTTGGCGGTGTTTTAGTTCTTTGGCTGTTTGTCGGCGGATGAGCACCGTGCCGGTAGTCTGGGGAGAAGGGGGGAAGTTTCGACGTCTGTCGGGGGTCTTTGGGGCAAGGGAATTGAGTTGGGAACATATTCGGACTTTCTCGTTTAGTAGCTGGACGCCCCAACGTTTGGTACCCTCCCCTATGATTGTGGTGGTGGTAGTGGTGGCGACCGCCTTGATGAGCGCCATCACGGGCCGGGTTAGCTTATTCAGTTTGAGAACAACCGGTTCGGACGTTTGAGGCCAAGATATTTGGCCGGTGACAGCCATGTGTGGTGGCTGGGCGAGGGGCCGGGGTACAACCGGGTTGTTGAGATGGCGCGCTCTGTTGGAGAAGTCGGCGTATGCGTTGAGGGGCGGGTGAGCTGGTGGGGTGGTGATCGGGACGCTTACTTTCGAGGCCCACGTAGCGGGGGGCTGGGTCGCGAGCTGGGTATCTGCTGTCGCGAGGGGGCTTAGGAGATGCTCCGGGGCTTCCTCTGCTTGTTGGTTGTCGTCGATGTCTTATGGGGACCCGTCGATCCAGTCCATATGGGTGGAGTTGTCTTCGTTGGTGGTGGCGGGATCCATGTATAGGGAAGGCGCGATCGGGTGCCGGCGAGGACGTAAATTCGATTGGAGGACCGCGCGCTGTTCAGCAGGTGCTCTGTTGGGGTTGTAAGTCGGGCAAGTAGTGCCTATTGGGGTTCGGCAGGTCTGGGCCAAAGTAGGGGGCTGTCGGAGCAGCGAGTTGGTAATTTGTGTTTTTGTGTGAGTGTGTCTTGGAGGGCCGAGCTCCTGACCGGGAGATGGCTGGGGAGTTACGATATTTCGTCGGATCGAGGCGATATTGGGCAGGCAAAGGCCGCGAAAACCCGGCAAGCGAGAGGAGGAGGTAAAAACGCGTTTGGAGCCTTGAGGGAGGCGAAGTCCCTGACGAGGTGCATGTATTGCTGTCTTGCGCTGGTTGTCGGTAAGGGAAACATTCAGCAGTCTATCTAAGCTTGTAGCATGTGGCGGAACTCGCATGCGTAAATCCGATGGTTCTTCACCAACCAATTGCTTTTAAACTTAACCACAGTCACCAACAGCAAAGCGAGGCAAAATGAGGCAGTCCTTGGTTAAGTCATTGTCGTGAATCGGGAAGAAATACTTCTCCCTAACTGCGTCACGAGAAGATGGCCAAGACGCAACAAATCCGAATTGCAGAAGCTCATGCGACGGCTAACTATGCTTAACGTTGCCAACCTGGGTAGGCGTCAGACTCTAACCACCGATCGTAACAATAGCAAGAACGACGTACAAATCCGCCAACCGGGTCGCCACATGGTCAATTGCTGCCTCGATCTTAGCAGCGGTGCGCAAATGAAAGCAATGAAGTTTGACCGAGCAGGCGCCGCAAAAAGCAGAGGTGTACCGCTTTGTTCCACCCGAAAGCGTAATCGAAACGATTTCGTCGCGTACCAACTGTAAATCGTCGCTCAAAATTGGCAAGCAAGTTTCGCGTAACAACATTCGCAGTTTCGTTAGGTAAAATTCCGGCAGTCAGAAATCACGCCTTAACGGATTGAGCTTCACGTTGCATGACGAATTGGATGTCGCCTAATGACGCATTTCCAATAGAAACCAAAATGACAACGTAATGTCGAAGTCTCAAAGAAGCCATTGTCAGCGGGAGGTCGAGCAGTCTTCGAAAGTCCCGCAAGTGTCAGCTTATAGATCCAAAATGCTCCAAACTCTTGTGACAGTTTGCATAGAAAACAAACTGCGTAAGAATTCATAACGGCTAATGCAGTGAGAACGTGCAAAAGCGTAACTGCTTGCAATGTAGCTGAATGTACTTAAAAAGAGAAAATGAAAAGTGACTTGTCTCCTCTCTCCACTGCGTGGGCTTACGTAGCCCATCCTAGCTCGCGTTTAGTCTTGAAGCGTCACGCAATCCACGGAAGCTCGTCTCATGTGACGTACTGACTATCGCCCCGGATGGAGTTGATCAAGCGCGTCGTGTCCTTTCTTAATCTCTCTAGCAAGCACGATAGTAAGGTAATGGAACTTGAATTAATTACATTGGTTGTATAACTAAAGGTGTACACTGCCTCGAAGTGTACGGAATGCAACTAGTAGCGAGACGTCCGAGTCTCACAGTCACATGTACATCAATAGGACAGTACTCGCCAGGTAATCAAGCTATATATTGGGGCCGATGCGCTAAAGGGGCGCCCGCCGGCGGCAACCCCTGAGGGGGGTGCGCTTGCACGCCCGTCGGCACTCACTCCCACCTCTACGAGGTGGGCGTTGGTAACCTAATGGCCATGCCATGCATGGCACGGGGTGGGGGCTAGGCGGGGTAAATCCGGTAGTTGCGATCCGCTCGATCAGAAGTTATCGGAAAGCCTCGGTACGCATGGCTTTTGAATATATTACTTTTACAACCAACGCCGAGATCTTCCGCTTGGCTAGTCCGATATTAATTTTCTATGCTAGATACTCTTCGAGAACTCTCATGTCCAAGGATGGGACCTCTATCTCAGAGTTTTCTGGCGGCGAAAAGGGTACGGGCGGATCATAGTTGTCGGTGGGCGTTGGAGCTCGCGGTGGACAACCGGGAAGCATCTTACGGACAGGGCGCTCGCCATCTGCCGACCATGTGGGACTCGAGCCTCCATAGGGAGCGAGGCGAGACGCTACGCGGGCCGGAGTAGGATCGCAACCGGAGGAGCGACACGGTAAAGTGGTGGAGGTCTCTGGGATCGACCGCCGCCGGTTAAATCGGGTACGGAGGGTTTTCGGTTCAACATGTCCATAGACATAATCTTTTGTGGGAGGCACCCCGATCTATCTATTCTATCAACCCCTCCCCTAGTCCGTACGTACCCACCCATCGACATGAGTGCCTCAAGCATTGTGCCTAGGGTTATCGCGACGGCACATTGCTTGGAAAGGCAGTCCCGTGTGTAGCAGTTGGCATCCTGATAGCTTACTGCAATTACCAATATATTTCGTTCTGTTTGATGCTATTGTCCATGCCGGTGGAAGTGGAGATGGGGGGAGAGATGTGAAGATGGTAAATTGTTTAGTGTTTACACAATATATTGTAATTGAACAAAGGAATTGTTAAAAGGTTATGTCACCTCCCTCTAATGCACTAGGCTTAAATAGCTTTCGCCTATCTAGCTTGCACATGCTCTCGCTTGGTCTATGTGTCATGTGCTAGGGCTCTCCAACCGTCGTCAATAGTCTAGCAACGCGGCTCGTCCAGCATTGGGAACCTCGTTTAGCATTGGGAACCTCGTCCAACGCGTCGTCTACATGGTTAGATTTATTGTGCGTACCTGTACGTACCGGGGGGTAATGGTAGTACATTACGCATTAGAACCCTTGCTAAATTATAATAGCGACGTACCCACGATGTACGTCCTTCCAATGGAAACGCACGAATTGGAATTAGTAACGAGTACATGTACAATGCCTTGCAATGTACTGTTGTAGGACTGTACTCGTCACACATGGCAAAGTACGTAAACCACAAGGACAAAGTACGGGCGGATACAACATATCAAATAGGCATTGGAAAATATGCGGAGAAGGACCGGGGAAAGGAGAAAATCTGGAACGGCGGCATGAGCGCCAACCAGACACCGTCCGCATCTCTGGACTTCCTTTTCTTCCGCGCCTCCAAAGGGGGGACGAAGGAAGACTCGGCTAGATGGCGAGCTGCGTCGGGGGGTGCAACGTCTATATCGGACGGGGGTGTGCGTGGATCGAGTCGGGACCGTCGACGACCTGAGCGAGGGGGGCTTTCGCTTGCCTTTCCCCGCCAACTCCGGCGCGACCGGAGTGGCACATGGGCATAGGTCATGCGTGCCCAACTCGACCACCAAAACCGACCAGCTTGGCGGATCGGTGCCCTCGCATGGCGGAGACGGGCGATAGATCGTATTTCATACTTGTTTGTAGCAAGAAATAGAAAAAAACATGTTTACGGGTATGAATTAGGCGGTGTTGTTCATCCCGATGGAGAGTTTGGAATTAGTGGCTCACGGCGCAAAGCCTAACTCATTTTTATTTTCATTTTGGGGCCGTGGGAGTGGTGCGAGAGTGGGAGTCTGAGATGTCTAAGGTGCATGTAGAGTGCGAACAATTTGTTATTCACCAGTCCGCCACGACACCAATATATATCATATAGTAGTTTGTAATGCAGCTTCCCAAGTGCCTACAAATACAGATTTTGGGGGGAGTCAATTTTGATGGTGTTTTGACCGTTTTTGTTTTTAAAAACCTCAATTGGGGTATAGCAAAAGTTAGCAAATACGAATGAATGTACATAAGAACGGTATGTAATTCAATCCACATCATTCAATGTACTAGCTAGTAATTTTTTTGTACATGCTAACATGAAGCTCTTTGTCCAACGATTCACGTCGGACTATTTTCGTCGCTCCATGGGGATGTATATGCGCAAAAACTTTATGCAACGCGTATCGGTTGTTTTGTATTGGGCATTTGGTTCCTACTTCCGTGTTGCTTTGCCTCGTGGTTGCGCTGATGCTATTCCTTGCTTCCCTTATGTTCGCGCGTAGCTTTTGCATTTTTCATATCTATGTGGTCGTGCTTGCTTTTCGTCACCGCGTTTGTGATTAAGGAAAAATCCGTCATCCATCATCATATCTGAAAATAAAATCAATACGGATTGTTTCGGATAGTAGACTTCGGATAACATATTATTTCGTTATAACTCGGGTTATTTCGGGTAGTATTTTTACACCTCAATTGACAAAAACGTACTACGGCACCGGGTGCCACCATATCGGGTTAGCGCTTGACAACTGCTATGGTCATGGAACACACCCCCATGTGCCCGTGCTCTTGGTGTGTCATTAATCTCCACGATCGGCTTGTCCACGTGCTTGAAGAGTTAAAGCTTGAAGCATGGGCTCCTAAGGGGCGGGACTTGCAGTTGGAGGTCCGTTGTATTCGGTCGGGAGCTTCTCGAGATCGTCATGGGAATGTGGTGTGGTTATACTTCATGGCTCCACACAATCATCTTGTTATTGATGTGACGATCACAAGTGTTCGCACGAACATCAGTGGGCGCTCACCTCCCACACCCGGGTAGTCTTGAAGTGGGAGCTCAGTAGGGCAAACTAGATGCGGACCTCTACACTTCCGTTTACCTTGGTATGCCTTCGATTTAGTCGGTCCATGAATACTATCCCTTCGCTTTGGAGGATGGGGCGGGGCCGGTTGACGCCTATGGCGGCTGAGTTGGTTGATCGCCCAGCAATTTTGGTGACATTTTTTCGTCGCTTCCATAGTATGGGTACAACGAGCTCTCGTTCATTGCGTTATGACAATTGTGTCGGCATGCAACATTTTGTTCGTCGATCTACTTATATTCCCTTTTGACAGTATTTGCGGGATGCGCTGCGAGAGTTCATTTAACTTCTTTTTTATGTTGTTTATGGCAAGTTGGATTCCTATCTCGGCGATGCTTTGCATGAGGACAGTGCCGATGGTGTGGCATGATTCCTTGTTCCTTGGGCTTAGGCATGTGGGGGTTTCCCCTCCTTTTCCCTTTTGTTTGGTGGCTTCCATTTCCTATGCTTTTTCTTGTAAGATATTTTAAATTACTTCAATCGCTTCTGCCTCATGATTATCGAATACGTATCAGTACTTTACCCCGGCCACGGATTCGCCGACGACCTCAGCCTCGCAACGGGCTCTCCCACAAACATGACCATCCATCTCCAAATTGAAATTGAAATTGAAATTGTTTACAACATGTCCCGGCAAACTGGACCGAGTGCTGTCTCACGGGCCACTCTACTTCGCCATACAGGACTTATTAGCAAGTTGGGCCCGGGTCTCTCCGACCAGGTACATTTCTTATCGGCACACCTATCTGCAATGTGTGACTCGACGTTCCTCGGGAGTTATATAACTGTAAGCAACCTCAGTAATTGCCACAGTCCCCCCACCTAAGCAGTAACAGCGTAATAATTTTGTAATCAAGAAAAACAGATCAAAAAATAAATCCACTTGTCTAGAAATGCAAAACTAAGCTGCTGCTCGACCTTCACGATGCACGGCCCGCTCCCACCGAACCGGGGTGTCGACCGGCCAAGGCCGGTCGGCGTTCGGGAGGGACGACGGGCCAGCCTAATCTAGCTCCCGCGTGACTTCGGTCTTGCCGAAGGTAGGAGGGGAAAGGCTGGCAAAAAAACCCTCCTCTCGCGGTCGCTCGTCGATCCCGCCGCTCCATCCCGTAAACCCCGCCCCAAGGTCTTGCCGCGTCCACCGACGCGGCGGTCCTCCGTGTCGAGGTCCCCCATCACCTCGAGGACAGGTGGGGGGGACCGAGACACACAGACATAGAAAAAACTAGCGCTCCTGCCTCCGCGCCTGAATTTTCCCCGCTCATTTCCCCGGTTTTTTCTCTGTCTAGTACCCGGGTACCTGTCGGTTTTCCGGCCTGTGGCCGTACCCTCCCCCCTTTGATCGCGCGTCCACCGAGCAGCCTGTTCTTGAGCGGGGGCCTCCGCGCTCACCCGGGCCCACGCTCAAGGACCCCTAGGAGTATGAAGGTCTGTCGGGGTAGTGGGTGTCGAAGAGGGGGGGGGGCAGGTCACCGTAGCCGGATCCGGCGGGCCGCGGGCGCCCGGAATTAAACAAAACCCTCCGTGCCGGGTTTTCCGGCGGCGCCGACCCAAAGGGTCGTCGCCGCCAGATCGTGTCGCTCCTCCCATCGCGACTATCCTCCTTGCCGTCCCAGCTTACTCCTCCCCCCGGGAGATGACGTTGGACGACGTAGCGACGCGCTAGTGAGCGCCCTACCCTGGTGCTGTTCCCCAACTAGCTCGACGCCGGGTACGGACATTATTTTTAGTATCCAAAAAAGCCCTCCGTACATGGCTTTCCGGCGGCGGCTGATCCTAAGGATCGCCGCCGCCTCATGTAGCCGCTCCTCCGTCTGCGACTCGCCACCGTCCTGTGTCATGTCTTGCCTCACCCCTCGGTAAGGTTCGACCGGCACAGGGCTGGTCGACAGCTAGCGAGCGCCCTTTCCTGGCGCTGCTTCCCGGCTGGCCACCACCAGCTCCAACACCCGCCTCCCACCGCTGATCCGGCCGTACCCTCCTCGCCATCAAACGCTGCCGTAGTACAGGCCCCACTCCTAAAAGTAAGCCTGTATCTAGGAGTATCTGTAAGCGAAAAAACATATCGGACGGGCCGAGCGGGAGATCTTGGCGCCGGTAGTGCACAGAAATTATTTTATTCAAAAGCCCTCTGTACAGGGCTTTCCCGACAGCTGCTGATCCCACGGATCGAGCTGTCGGCCCTCTTAGCCCCCTACCGTGCCATGCCTGGCACGGCTACGGGGTTTCCAGCGCCCACCACGGGGAGGTGAGGGGATGCCGACGGGCCTGCGAGCGCACCCCCCTCCGGGGCCGCCGCCGCTGCGCCGCCGGCGGGCGCCCCATCCAGCTCCAAAACCTCTCCCTCTTCAGCGCGTACACACGTATGACTGTCAACGTTTGGAAATGTGGCATTACCGGCGCACTATGGAGTAAAGGCAACGCCCTCTCCCTAGCCAACCGCACCCTCCTCGCGTCCCGCCTACAAAACCATTTCGTTACCACTAACACGAACAACTCCCCCATCCCCTACATCGGCCCCTCAGAATCCTACGGGGTCGTCGGGGTCGAACTAAACAGCAACCTCACCTTCACCGAGCACTGGCAAAAACTAAAACGCACAACCACATCCCTCATCAATGCCCTATCCACTTCCATGCTAACACAATCCCGCAGAATACGCGTAATCCGAGGACTCCTCATCGGCAAGCACTTCACCCTCCAGCTCGGCCTCTTGAACGATTGCAGCTCGACATCCTCGAGGGCCAAATGTGCCGGGCACTCCGCTCCGCCGTTTCCTCGGTGCGTAACCTCCCCCGCACAGCCCTCCACCGCCCCACATCCGACATCTGCTACGGCCTCCCCTCCCTCAAAGCCCACGATGCATAACTCACAGTCTGCCACCTTCACAAATTTATGAGCACACATGGATACAAAGGCCACATGGCAAGAACACACATCCACACAATTACCAACACATACAACCACTGGCCCACATAGTCCACCATGTCACGCGGCTCCTTCCCACCCACACTCAGATGCCTAGTCCGGGCCCAACGTCACGCATGCACAATTTTCCATAATATCCTCCCCCTCTCCATCACCAACCCCATCGCCACCACACTCCGCGCCCACTTCACCCGCCAAGACGACACCCTCCTCGCCTCACTCCGCGACAAAACCACCCATATCACCAACCGACACACTTACAAACAAGCATACTGCGACTTTCACACCCCGCCGTACACACACATCCCTCCTTCTCCGCCTTACCCCCCTCTGGCATAACAACATCACCACATGGCCACAAGTCCTCCTTCGCGCCTTCCGCTCCTCCATTCTCGTCAAATCATGCAAATCCATATCCACACTCGAAGGGGCCGCCGACTCACTCTCCATCTCCATTCGTCTCCTAGCCGCGGTTCTCACCGAACCCCTCGACACCATTCACAATCACATGCCCACCACACACCTAACCAGTAAACATGCCTCTCCACCCACCACCATCCACCATTCTTAGATTCCTCTCGTAACACCCCACATTCCATGCTCCCCATCCACCCTCTCCCCCGGCATCAACCCCCCCCGCATCAACAACACCCCTCCCATTGCCCCCACGACACACATTGAAGCGGAATACCTCTCCCTCTCGGACCCTCCCTGCGACGTCACACGCATCATTTCCAAGCACAAGGACACTGAATACGGTCAAACACATTACATGGCTGAATGGCCCCCGGAACACCTCACGGAATGGGACATCCAGCTTCAACTCGACGACGACGGCTTCCGCCTTATCTCCTCCATCCCCACCTCGGTATGTCTCCCCACCCCCTCCCCATGCCTTTGCTCTATTTGCCACGACCCCCTCCACCCCGACCCCATTTCAACTTGTAGCACATGCTCGCACTTGCCATCCATTCCCACTATCGCCCCGCTCACGGGTCCGACACGTGGCAATGCGACCTGTGCGAGCTCGGACAGAAGCACGACCTCACCCGCCTACACGAGGTCCATTGGGCCCCTTGCCTCCAACTCCACGACACCATCAGTGAGACCCCCTTTGAACCCAGTACTTTCAATGCCTTCAATTCCGGCTTCGTTCCAACCACAACACCCATCCTACCCGACCCCGGACCTACCCCATGGATGCACCCCCTCATCTCATTCAACCATGACCCCATCAATTCAGACCTCAACATGCTCTCCACCGGCACATTCACCATCTACACCCACCCCACCCTCCACGACACAACCATCTATGCACCCCCGACGGCAGAGCGGTCACAGCCCTCTCCGTCCCGACCTCACACACCGCACATTCGAAGAAGTGGTCTATTCTACTACCTCATCACACAACTAGGCTCCCGCTGAGAAATTCACTCACCCACATTCGCCACCAACACACGCAACAGATGGGCCACTCGTGAGGACCTACTCACAACACTCCGCAACACCTCCCACACCCAGACATAACTCTACTCCGACCCCCTCAGCAAATCACTGCACTCACACACCTACCACTCCCTCTACCCTAAAGACATCGTCTTCTCATCCAACGGCAGCAACGCACCACACACTTAGCACGGCACTAACATCGCTAACCCGGAACACGACCCCGAATGCTTTAATGTGTGTAAAGCGCTCGGCGCCACGCTAGTCCTATCTACTCCCACGTAAAAAAGAGTAGAGCGTGTGTAAAGCGCTCGGCGCCACGCTAGTAATTCATCGTCCCACCGACCCCACGCTTCGCCTTCGAGCTGGTTGTCCGCGACTGTCCTACCATCTCCCACGTAAAAAGGAGAAGAGCGTGTGTAAAGCGCCCGGCGCCACGTTCGCCCCACCCAACTTTCAGTCTCACCTAGCCTTTCAGTACTTTAATTAGTACTGTTATTGTTTTTTCCCGAGGCAATGCCGCAACGCTCACCTTACTTAGCGAGGAGCTTAACTTTCCCACGGCGAGAAAGGGGGAGTCAACACGAGCGCCCGTCTATGTTTTTTGCGTGCCTACACGCTCCTAACGGCCTTGTTGGCTGTGCTTCTTCCTCGCCGGTCGCTCTCATGCGTCGGCTAATTCTCCCGTGGACAGTTTTTCCCGCTACATGTCAGAATAGTACATTACACAGTACATTCGGAACTGCTTAATATCGGCAACTCGCCGGTAGCGGCACGTTCTTGTGAGCGCATGTCGCTACACCTACCCGGCCGGAGACACACGCTAAAAGCACTACACCTTCTACCAAGATGTCACCTTCCTCAACGCAAGCTAGGACGACGTCAAGACCTCGGCTACCTTGAGGGGGGGTGTTAGCACTAGCATCCCGTTGCATAGTACTTATGTACAAGGTAGCTATTTGTCATTCTAGTACTTAGTGTTATGCTATTAGCCGTACTCTATTCCCTATTAGTGGCGGTCGGCCGGCCTTGCCGGTGACAACGCCGGCCGCCATCTCTCTCCACACACTTCTCTAGTCACCACAGCCGGCCCCCCTTGTGGGGCCGGCACGACCTCCGTGTAACTATCCGTTCCCAACTCTAACAGTCCGACGCGCCATGGAACACGCAATCACTAGCGCCCACTTCACAGCCTCACACTCCCCGTTCGCCAGCATCCTCACATTCCCCCGATGGGAACACGCACCATACCGCCATTACAAATACATCAACTCACCATACACTCACCACCTTTACACCCTTCCCAACGACGCAAACACTTTCCTACCCCAATACCAGCACATAGGCCCCCCCACCCCACACCATTCGGTACACGCTGGATGGTGGACATCTACCTCGTCGCCAGCCCCCTCGCACTTTCTTCTTTACCCTCGCACAAAGTAATGACCGTCCTCCACAACACTCTCGAATCCATTTACAATACTCACCTTCCTAGCCCCTCAATCACCATCCCACCTCCGTCCCTCTTCGACACTTAATCCCCACACTCCTCAGGCATCTACCACTTCCCCCCTAACCCCACCCACCCATCACTTACCCCCTTCCGGAGCGCACGCCATTAACATATTCCCCCACCAGAGGAGTTCTTGCTTGGGATTGGCATGACTTCGTATACACCGACGGCTCCAAGAAGGGAGGCCCCTCCCCCCTTGGAGCACCTGCCACCCACCCCGCCTCGGATACACGTTAATTTTTGTGGTGACCTCCACCCCTCCCTCTCACACCATCAACCGTGCGGAATTCCCGGGCATCGACGGCGGCCTACAATTCGGCAATATCCACCTACTTCCGGACAGTGCGTGCTCACTCCGCCTTATCAAAGGCTACATGAATTGCCCATCCGCCTACCGACACAACATTCACCGCGATAAACTCGACTCCATCACACACACCCTCAAAACATGTTGCCAGTCAAGCATTCGCACCCATCTAGGCAAAATCAAAGCACACAACCACTCAATTGCCAACGACCTCGCAGACACCCTCGCTAACCAAGTTGCGGACGGAGGCCCACCCGACACAACTTGCACCACGGGTTTAGACGTGTCGATAGGACACTGTACTTGACCACACGCACTCGTACCCCAAACCCAAGGAGAACACATACCCCACATGTACACCAATTTCAAAAGAGATGCACATACGTACATCACCAAACACACACATACATCCCTCTCACAATCCACCACACACGTTGCCCTCCTCGCCCGCACCGCGGCAGACGGGGCGGACTTCGCCTTCCACAAAAAACACACATCACTCACCCATGATATCCAATAAACCCTGAACACATAAGCAAGAATTGATGTGGGGAGTGCACAACATTCGCCTCCTATCCCACAACCCCACCATGCGCTGCTCCATATGTGGCCAATTCACCATTAATGGCCTCATAGCCGGTAACTGCCAAACCATGTCCGGCTTTCGACATGACCGCCACAACAACGCGCTACAATTGTTCCGTTCCCTCATGGAACGCCACAACGGAGGCCGTTGGAAGACTATCACGGCTGACTTTGGTAACAAACCCATCAAATAATCCGCATCCCCCACACCCATGCATACCCCCCTTGACTGCCACCCCCTCGCCCCACCCACATGTCCACATGTCTAGCTGTCGCTGACGAAGGCCTCTCGCCCGACTCCCTCACCTCCTACCCTGCCATCCTCCCCGCCGAGATACTCCCCTCGGCGTTGCGATCCCCTACACACAAACCCGACTTCATCCGGTTTCTCGAGCCTAGATTCGTCGTTCACAAACGGCCGCCGACGCTACTCCTCGATTAAAAAGATTCACAGAGGGGAATGGAGATAATGCACGGACCACAACCAGTCACGCACCGCACAAATGATTGGCGATAAATGCACCCCCCTCGCCAATGCCATTCGCCAACAATGGCCAAGTACCGAAATCGACATTCTTCCCATCGTCATGAGCCGCACATGCACACCTCACTCATCCACCATTACTGGTCAAACGTCCCTTCTCACCCTCCGCACTAACCCTCTTGACAAACTCATCTAAAAAACTCGACTCGACACGACACGCATCCTAGCATAACTCCACTTGCACAATCTCCAATGGCTGTATCATCTCCTCCTCGTATACCGCATCAAATCTCGATCGACCTCACGCCGCACCTCCACCCACCGCTACCACACCCGCCCCTAATTGAAAGTTACTACCCTCACGTACGACACACTCCCAAGGGGAGGAAGTAAGAACCCCCAACACCCTTTGGAGAGGTTGGACTTCGGCGGCTCACGGTCTAATCCATACTTGTAAGTTTCATGCATGGCATAGTTGGGAGGGCCAAAAGACAACAGCCGGTTTCACATTGTACATGTTGTAAACAACTTCAATTTCAATTACCATTACTATGAAAATTTCTGAAATATAACATATGTCGTGTCAGTGCAATGGTACGTTGTGCACTCACACGAGCGTCGCCGGAGTTTGAGGCTTCTTTTGCACTCACGTGATCGATGATGAGTCTGGGGTTTCTTTTGAACTTCGCTTGCAAAACGCCGCATGTAGACACTGTTGATGCGGGCTTACCTGCCAGTCCCCTATCCAGTGATAATGGATTACAAGAAGAACAACAAGAGCACGGACAGTGGAAAACAATGGGAGGGGAAAAAAAGGGGCAGAAAACAAGAATGACAAGATTGAAATACCCAGCCCAGGGGGCGCAAAAAGTTAAAAATATTAGATATAAATAAATAAATATTATAATACATACCAGTCGGTTCAAATGCAGCGAAGAGCGAGGGCCAGCCAATCTTGTAAGCAACAACAGCCAATCAGGTGACAAGCAGGGCCAATCAGGGGACAAAATATAAAATGCTTGTACTTTGCTCGATAAATGAATGGCCGGTCGTCCGAATCGAGGCCCGGACAGCCTGTGTGTACGGGTACCCTTCAGCGGCTGTCAGCCGTGGGTACCTCCGAAGCGATTATTACGAGCAGCGACACAAAGCGATACTAACGGTGACGACCGACGGTGAGCGGCTCCGCTGTACTGCCACATGCAGCACAGGTGAAACCGTGGAACAGGCGGGACGAGGAGCAGCAGCACCAGCCGCGAGGCCGTCGACGCCGCAGGCCAGTAGAACGGAGTATCTTCCTCCCTCGCGAGGTCTTCCTGTGGAGTCACAGTGACAACATAAGCTAGTGAAGCAGGCATAGGGCACACAGCACGAGCAAGGGGGGGCCGCAGATAGCTGTGACGTCGGTGCTGCTGCCACGCGACGAGTGACAGGTGACACACCGCTTGGCGCTTTTATTGTAATATCTGGCGCGGAAGCCCCGAGCGGGGGCCTCCATGGCTGACGCGGGCGAGGTTCCGCACGTGGGAAATGGGGTCGGGACTGCGCTGAGTCGCCCACAGCACACGGGCGGCGTCGTTGCGAGGCGAAAACCTGAGTACGGGGTCGGCGACTTCGGGTGTGCGCACTACCGTCGACGCTGTCGCCTGGTGGCGCCCTGCTGCGGAGAGGTCTTTTGGTGTCGACACTGCCACAACGACGCGAAAAACGTCGAGGAGCCGGTAAATTCCTCCTCAGCCGCCCTTAAAGCCCGAAAAGTAAATGCACCTGGAAGTCACACAGGGAAACTGTCAGACTTTTTTTTTCGCTTTCTCCCCCCTCTCTCTCTCTCTCTCTCTCTCTCTCTCTCACATACACACACTCACACACACACACACACACACACACACACACACACACACACACACACACACGCACGTTTGGCTCCAGTGCTTTCATTTGCATTGAAGTCATTCTCTGCAAGCTGGCAGCGGCTTTGCCATGCCATTTGCAACACTTCTGTAATGTATCGACCCCAATGTACATATACAACAATTTCTCACGGGTCCTTCTTTACGCGACTCACAGCGGCGGAGGCTGTCTATTGGTCTCGGTGTGTGTGAAGGGGTCTGGGTGTATGTATATGGGTCTGTCTGCGTGTGTGTGCGTGTGTGTGTCTGAGTGATGCATTGGCGTGATTTCTCGATGTTCGTGATGGACTGTTAACTATGTTGTGCCAAGCACCGTTTTTGATTGGTTGGTTTTGATTAGTTTAAGTGCATCCACACAAATGTCGCAAATTTAGTTTGTTGTGAAGAATAAGTGGGAGGCGAAGGGCGGGGCAGCAGGGGCAATGGCTCAAAACCAGGATTCTTGTATTACGTTGGCAAATACCATTGTTGACAGCATAGCACCGCATTTGACATCTTCTTGCCAGGTTCAAGTTGACACTCTTGGGTACTGTCCCCATTCCCATGTTGTCCACAGGATCCAAAGCGCCGCCACGAGCTAGAGCGGTCTAAGGTGCAGGAGGTGGTATGTGCGGTGTGTGACCAGCGACAGCCGGTGGCCAAGCGCTGCGCACACTGTGGCGTTCATTTTGGGGCATATTTTTGCGACAAGTGCAATTTTTTCGACGACGACACCACGAAGGAGCAGTTTCACTGCGTCGACTGCGGCATCTGTCGCGTGGGTGGCCGCGAAAACTTCTTCCACTGCAAAACTTGTGGATGCTGCTATGGCGTCGTGCTTCGGGTACGTCACACAGCTCATCAGATACACACACACACACACACACACACACACACTCTCTCTCTCTCTCTCTCACACACACACACGCAAACGCACACGCATACACGCGCGCGCGCGAGTGTGATTAATGTATGATCGGGAAGAAAATTGGGGGGGGGGGTTGATTGAGACGTAGACTCATTCTGTGAAGTTTTTGTATCTTTTTTTTTCGCATTGGAATTTTTGGTGCATGGTTAGTGAGCTGGCAATGAGAGCTGCATTGGATTTTGGCGTGTAGGATGGGCACAAGTGTGTCCAGGACAGCATGGCGTCCAACTGCCCCGTCTGTCTGGAGTTTCTGTTTGACTCCATAAAGCCCATCTCAGTGCTGATGTGCGGCCACACCATTCACGAGGCCTGCCTTCAGCAGCTGCGCCTCAACTCCGACCCCGACCACCACGCTGGCTACACCTGCCCCATGTGTTCCAAGTCGATATACGACATGACCGATATCTGGCGGCAGCTGGACGAAAATGTGGCCGCGAACCCAATGGCTCCCCAGTACAGCGGCAAAGTCGTGCGTATTTCATGCAAAGACTGCAATCGGGAGTCCGAGGTGTGTGGGAGGCATGCGAAGCAGCATCTAAGCTCACCAATGTGTTCGTTTCATGCATTGCAGCCGGGCTGGGTCTAATGGTGAAGTTTGGGTTGATCGCGTACGCTAGAGGGTCCTGCGGCGTGCATGTCGTGGTGGGGCGAGTACGGCGTATGAGTGTTGCTGTGGAGAGGGCAGTGCACTGACAGTTGCGTTGTTCTGTGCAGGTTCCTTTCCACGTTTGGCTAAAATGTCAGGAGTGCGGGTCGTACAATACGCGGCAGATATAAATGGGATGTGGTGCTGGGAGAAGGAAGGCTCTGGAGCTATGGCAGGTTGAGCCGCAGCCAGCCGGTGGCCTCTATTGCCGACTCAGGAGCAGAGTAGAGATTCATCTATACATACTCAATATGTTCGTGCGCTTCTCATGATTGAAGTCACACTACTACGGCATCGTCATGATACCACACCGGATCACATATGCGTGCACGCGCTGCTTGTTTGGAGGCAGATACATTTGATAGGAGTAGGAAAAACGTAGCCTTATTTGTGTAGCATTGTGATGATTCACTCCCACACCTGTACAACCGCAACTACTCACATCCATGCATGCCTCTGGACCCGTCATTTTCCGGGAATGTGACTATGCACTGCGCCTTTACCCTCGTAACCTTGATGCATGAATCGAAATCCCACGGTAGATATCTCCTCACCTTCTGTGTGCACCATCCGGCTACCACCCACCTTACAACATATTTCGGACATTGCCCTTCCACCGCACTCAACATACCATTGAGTCCGCTATGACTGCCGCTTGTGCGGCGATTGTCCGACAAGGTGCGCGTCTGGGGCGCGGCGCTTGCCCACTGTCTTGTCCCCCTTCCACTCGCGAGTGGCCACCTCCCGCTGCCGTCTCACCACTACAAGAGAAGGCATGGCTCCCACCGCTGGGACGACAACATGGACGTCCGCCCCCGGGAAAGAATCGCATTGTTTGGTCTGTCTAGCCAGGGTTGGTGGCAGCAATACAGAAGTAACGGTTGGTGGCGGAACCAAGTGGTTGTGAAAGCATAGTGACGGTAAATAACCTTGGTTTAGCGTCACTACTTATATGTAGGTACCTCTAATCTACAGCCCTCATAGCGACAATTATCTGCAACTGCGGACCGCGAGCGGACACCTCAGTTTGGGACCCCCCTTCGCAGATGCGCACAATGAAAGTCTAGTCATGCTGATTACGTACCTAACTACCATGTGTACGGAACACTTGCCCCTGCGGTTGGTGTTACCGTATTTAGCTGCGCGTCGTGGCCACCAAACGCATTTGCCTTTTGCTGGCGAACGGCGTGGCCAACCACCTAACAGCTGTTTCACCAACGGTCAGCTCTAGCTAGGACTAGCTTCATAAGCTAGCGTCACCTAGAGCCTCAAGCACTCTCTGCTTTGCGCTCGCCATCTTAGGCTCGCGCAACACGGTCACGACTCTCGTAGTCGTGCAGGGTGTTAGCTTACTTCGTCTTGTGCGTCGTACTCGAGCGTCCAAAGACACTTCCTCCCGTTCCCCATCAGGATCGCCTAGTATGTAGCCTCCAAGGCCAACGGTTGAGCCTCGCGCCGACACCGCCAAGCCGGCCGCTCAGCCGGACATCGCGGAACAAGACCGACTCGTTGTCGCTGCCGACCGCAATTCGTTTCAAGAACACGCTCAAGCGTCTAACGCCGCCTTGCTTGCTCAGATTCAACAACTAATCGGCACACCAACATGATCGACACAACAACTGTCCATCCCCCTCTGCACGTCCGAGCCGGTGGGTGGAAAGGAGGCCCCTGCGCCACCTAGCGACTTGCTTGACGACGACCCCGTCCCACCCGAGGACGAGTTCGTCGACTTCGCCGCCTATAGCGAGGTCACCTCTACCGGTCTTTCGCGCCCACCGTGCGACGTTTGCGAGCCTACACTTTGGACACTTGAACACGACACAATACGCCACCTCAACGGGTGGCCACCCGCAGCGTACGACGAATACATGCACATCGTGTGCATTGCCGTCTTGGACAGATTCACCAACGCAGCAATCGGCGAGGTTTTTTGGACGCGTTGTCGTCTTGATATGCTCCCACAACGGGGCAAAAGGTAGCCGTGGCCCTCATCCGAGCGGGCCACCGCACCCACTTGGCGACGGAGGAGAACGCCCGTACTCGACTCGGATACATTCGCCTCACCGAGGGAGGACGAACGAACACTAATGCGGACAATGTACTCGCCGAGATGGCGCACGCCCGTTTATGTACGCCCCCGCCGGTCGCAGTCTCTGGCTAGTTTGACGCCCTTCGACAAGCGTTTGTCGACCGAAAACTGGAAGTCAGCTTGCACGCCGCGAGCAAGGCAGCCAAACGCACCGCCTTCGCCAAAGTCACACCCGACAAGCCCCCAAGCCCGGGCGCCAAGGCAAGAGTTGAGGCAGCGTCATACGAGAGACGCAAAACCCCCGCGGGCGGAACATCAACAACCGCACTAGGAGGTAAAAAACCCACGCCCGCACGACTAACACACCCAAGACCTTCCCGAAGCAAGGATAGTGTGGCCCGCCGCGACGATTCTTGTAACCCATCTTCCACGGACATGCGACATTGCGTGCGGCGGCGAGGGCGCGACTGGGAGAAAATCGGCGTGAGCGGTGAAGTCGTCGGCTAGATCCGCCATGGCGTTCTTATCAAGATCAAAAACAAACAACGTCTCCCTCCTTTTAACCACAACGTCTCCATGAACAACGCCACCCCGCGGTACATGGCTTTCATGGCCAAAGACCTCCCTTGCTTCGAAGCCAACGACGCTTGGGAACGTGCCAACCCTCGGTGGATCTCACGGATGTTCTTCGTCCCGAAGCGAGGCGACAACGAGTGGCAACTCATAGTCGACCTCAAGGAGCTCATTGAAATGGGAATTGAAATTGTTTACAATATGAACCGGGTGAAACCGGATGCTTTCTTTGGGCACTCCCAACTATGCCTTACAGGAAACGTATAAGTCATGCCTAGACCGTGAACCGCTTGAATCCAACCTCTCCAAAGGGTAATCAGTGATAGGACAGCTGTGACTCAGCATATCTAGATGATAAGGTATTCAGCAATGCAATAGATATGGGTGCTGATAGTGGCAGGTTGCTGAGCGTTAGATATGATCTAAGGGCTCAGAATAGTGGTAGGCGTGTGCTCACCATGTGGTGGGCGCGTGTCATGATTGGGACGCGGACGGTGTCCTGTGATAGACAAGGATGAGACACTGCTGAAGGTGACAGACCTTCAGCGCCTTGTAGAGTGTGTAATCATTCTGTTTTCACCCATCAACTTTGTCAGGTTATGGGCCCTCCTTTTGCTCTCGGTTGGAGTCGACACACTTGACTGGAACCGTTACCTTGAGCTTCTTTTTGCGTGAGTCTTGGGCTTCTGTTGTGCTACACGATCTTCAGGTGTGGCTGGGTCGCAAAAGCGGTTGACTCTCTTTGTTGGGTGGTTTGCCTTCGAATTCGGGCTGGTAGCGACTTTCCTGTGTTGCTTGGAGCCTAGAAACCACCGACCGTTTTCACTCGCTTGAACAACGCTTGTTCAGTCGCCTGTGCCTTGGATTTTCAGCCTGCGCCTTCGTTTTTCATATTACTGGATCCAATATCTGGGTATTTGGCGTCTTTCCTTGCGTCGCTGGGCTGTTTGAGTGCGAGTTGGTGAGACATCTTGCAATAGTGTACTATCACCTGTGTACGACGTCGTTCGACTGGCCTTCCAAGGCCATAGTCCGCCTGCCTACGTTGTTCTGAGTCGGGAAGTACAGCTCGTTGGGATTTTCTCGCAGTCCTCGTCCATTTTCGCTCCCCTGGGTTTTTGGCTTTCAGTTGGTGAAGGATCCCTGCTCAGTGTACTATCCATTTGTACGACGAACCCCGACAGACCTCCTGAAACCGGTTTCCGTCTGCTTTGGCTGTGTAGACTCCGGAAGTACAGCTCCGCCTTCGGTCGGCGCCCTGTCGTGCTCGTTCTGAAGCTCCGTTGACCGGACCTTGACCGTCCCCTTGAAGGCCTGCCGGGCAGTGGTTGGTGACTATTTTCCGTCGATTTTTTTCGGTACTTTCCGGAGCTGTCGAGATATAATACCCATGGATTCTGTCAAACTTCCCAAGTTCAGTGGAGAAAGGAGAGACTTTGATGTCTGGAAGAAGAGGTTTCGTGCCTTTGGATTGATGCAGAGCTGGGCACCGGCTCTCCTCGAGAACGACGCCGCTACCGCGCAGCAACACATCGACTTGTACTCTACTTTGATTCTGGCGCTGCCTGAGGACGATCTCTCAATTATTGAGAATGTCCATGAAGTTGACGAGAACTGCGGCCTCAAGGCGTGGACTGCGCTGGTGGACCACTATGAAGACGATGGCATCTACCGTCTGGCTGAGCTGCTGCAGGATATGGAGAAGGCCCAGGCAGACGATGAGACTAGTCTCCAGTATTTGAACCGGTTGGTCCGACTTCAGCGCCAGCTCGCCCGTGTGGGGGAGGACGTTCACGACCGACGGGTCATCATGTACTTGGTGAAGGGTCTACGTCAAGAGTACCACTCCATCACAGACACATGGGACGTCCACAGCCTCAGTATGGACGCCGTCAAGCGCGACCTTCGACAGAAGGGCATGCGTATTGAGAGTCGCGGCAGGACTCAGACGGAGGCGCCGCCCCCTGCAGCTTTTCCGGCCTTTTCCGGTGACACCTCTGCTGAATCCTTGAAGCGCCAAGTCCATGATCTTCAGGAGCAGCTAAAATCCATGCATGGCCCTGGGAACTCACGTGGTGTGGCTGTGGGAGCTGGCGGAGTCCGACCCTTCCGCGGCATTTGTTTCAGTTGCGGCAAGAAGGGCCATCGCCGCTCAGAGTGCCCTGAAAGGCGTGCTAGTGGCAATTCTGCAAGTCTCGAGTCTCCCGTGGCTTTCCCTGCTGGGGTAGACATCACTGCCAGTCCTGCTAGGTCGTTCAGTGAAGCACGAGCCATGGTGATGAATGAGGGGGAGACTTGGATGTGGCTAGCCGACAGTGGAGCCAGCCACCACATGACAAGCAAACGTGATGACTTCGTGAACTATCGTGCGCTGTCTGATCGGCTGTGGGTGAAGGGCATCAGTGCTTTTGCTGTGGGTGTCGGCACTATCCGCATCACTGTGCCGGCTGCAGACGGTACGAAGATTCCTGCCACGTTGCGCCATGTGCTTCACGTTCCCGAGCTGTCCCGTCGTGCGTCTTGGACATATCATCGGTTGTTTAGCCTCACTCAGGCGCGGCAGCAGGGTCATAGCGTGTTGTTGGCCGATCCTATGGACCATCTTCAGCTTCACGCAGCTCATGGTGGTGGTGTTAAGATTCCCATGGAGCGAGCCCACGGATTGATCTGGCTGCCTGCGACGGTTGCTCTTCCAGCGCGTGCTACGGCTTCGGCGGCCACGGCGTCATCGGGGAAGCGGCTGTGGCATTCCCGCCTCGGTCACATTGGGGAGCCTCAGCTGGACGAGCTGTTAACAGGTCATGTGGAAGGCTTGGGCTATGCATCACACGAGAAGTTGGGATTCTGTGAGACCTGCGCTGTGTGTAAGTCTCAAGTCCGCAATATTCCTCGTGCTCCTGCGGACAGAGATGTTGGACTGTTTGAGGTGATTGGTGTGGATTTTTGTGGCCCGATGAGTGTTCCATCCTTGGGTGGGAGGCGCTACAGCTTCGGCGCAGTTGACTTCCGCAGCCGCTTCGTGCTGCATGATGCCTTGCGCTCCAAGGACGAGGCTACTTCTTCGTTCCGCCGGATGCTGACCACCATTCGCTCCCTGGGGTACACAGTTCGCCGGCTTCGGGTCGACAACGACACTGTGTTTCTTGGTGCTGCGTTCCGGAGCTTATTGGACGAGTTCAACATCGCCCTAGAGGTCACCGCCCCCTACGCTCATTGGCAGCATGGTCGCATCGAGCGGCAGTGGGGCACATTGGTTCCGATGGCACAGTCTATGATTCGGCATGCTGGGCTGCCGAAGTCCTATTGGGCGTTGGCTATGGCGGCAGCGGTGCACATCCGCAATCGGGTGTGCAGCAGTGGAGCTGGTGGCGTTCCATATCAGCTTGTTACGGGTCGACCGGCTGACTTGAGTTCCATGCGGGTGTTTGGCTGCCCGGCTTATGTCCACGTGGACAAGTCGCAGCGCCGCAAACTGGACGATCGTGCATGGAAAGGCGTGTTTGTGGGCTACGCACCCGAGTCCCCTGCCTGGCTGGTGTACAACCCCACCACTCGACGTGTGGTGAGTAGCCGCAATGTGGTGTTTGACGAGAGTGCTATCATCTCCATGGGGGAGAGCTGTCCCGCACGTGAGATGCTGGATGCCGAGGCTGGTGATGACAGCACCTCTGATGAGGCGGCTAGGGAGAAGCCCGATACATTCGTGGGGGAGACACAGCCGGTGGATGAGGCTCCACGTGAGGTGCCAGAAGTGGCGAAGGGGGAGCCTAGCACTTCCGTAGGGGAGACGCAGCAGCATACGTCGGGCGATATCAGTTCTCAGTCGATTGAGGACGAGCCGGATGCGAATTTGGGGGAGACAGCACCAGCGGAGCAGCATGGAACTGCACAAAGGTATAGCCTTCGGACGAGGCGTCCTCCGGGTCAGTGGTGGGTTGTTGGCAACACCGCAGCTATCAATCCAAGCAATGTCGTGCACGAGCCTGCGTCGTATAAACAAGCGCTACGAGGTCCTCAAGCCACGGAGTGGGAAGCAGCCATCAAGACTGAGTATGACTCGCTTGTATCGCGCAACACCTGGAAGCTGGTTCCCCGTCCTGCCGGTAGAAAGCTAGTGGACTCCAAGTGGGTGTTCAAGCTCAAGCGCGACTCTGATGGTAATATTGCAAGGTACAAGGCAAGACTAGTGGCGCGTGGCTTCACACAAGAGCATGGCGTGGACTATCACGAGACCTTTGCTCCTACTGTGCGGGTTATCTCTATCCGGGTGGTACTAGCGTTAGCTGCTTTCCATGATTGGGAGGTGGAGCAGCTGGATGTAGTGACAGCATTCTTGGAGGCCAACATCGACGAGGAGATATACATGCGACAGCCTGAAGGCTTCCGGAGTAGTGACAGCAAAGGGACAGAGCTTGTGTGTCTGCTGAAAAAGGCCCTCTACGGCCTAAAGCAAGCTCCCAGAAACTGGAACAAGACTATCACTGCCTGGCTAGAGGAGTATGGCTTCTGCCAGTCCAAAGTGGATCCGTGTATTTTCATCTACCAGAAAGGAGGCCAATTGTACATCCTGGCCCTCTATGTGGACGACAGCATCATTGCCGGAGCAGCGGGCCGATTCATACCGGAGTTCAAGGTTGCATTTGGCATGAGGTTCAACGTACAAGACCTTGGTCCAGTCTCGTGGCTGCTCGGCATGACGGTGGAGCGGGATCGTGGCACTGGCATCATCAGGCTTGGCCAGCGCCAGTACGTGCTCGACATGCTGGAGCGCTTCAACATGATGGACTGCAAGCCAGTGAGCTCACCAATGGCGGTAGATGCTGTGGGCAAGTGCGGGGACGAGACATCTGTCACGCAGCTGCCTCCCAGGTCGGTGCCCTATCAGAGCCTGATTGGAAGCCTGTTGTACGCCTCTGTGAGCACCCGACCAGACATCACCATGGCTGTCAGTCATCTCAGCCGATACATGGCCAATCCTTGCCACGCGCATTGGGAGCAGGCCAAGCGAGTGCTTCGGTATCTCAAAGGCACCGCTGATGCATCACTGGTGTACGGAAGCAGCGTGCAGTCATCCGAGTTGGTAGGCTGGTCGGACTCAGATTATGCGAGCGATGTGGCTGGGCGGCGCTCCCGCACAGGATACGTGTTCATGCTGAATGGTGCGGCAGTGAGCTGGAAGAGTCAGCGGCAGCAGACCGTGGCACTGTCCACAGCGGAGGCAGAGTACATGGCGCTGACCAGCGCTACTCAAGAGGCGATGTTTCTGAGGCAATTGATGCACGAGCTTCACCAGGACTCCGGCTCCGCTGTCACTATCCATGAAGACAACCAGAGCTGCATTGCACTCAGCAAGAACAGCATGACAACTGGCCGGAGCAAGCACATGGATGTGAGGTATCACTTCTGTCGGGAGAAGGTGGAGAGCGGCGATATCGAGGTCAAGTATTGTGCAACAGAGGACATGCTTGCCGATGCGCTCACCAAACCTTTGGTGAGTGAAAGGCACAAGAAGTTGTGCACTGCGATCATGGGTTTGCACGAGTAGCAAGGGGGAGTGTTGAACAGCATTGTTTGATATGGTAATCAAGTTGCTACTCAGCAATATTGATATCCAGTACGAGTGTTGCAGTGATAGGACAGCTGTGACTCAGCATATCTAGATGATAAGGTATTCAGCAATGCAATAGATATGGGTGCTGATAGTGGCAGGTTGCTGAGCGTTAGATATGATCTAAGGGCTCAGAATAGTGGTAGGCGTGTGCTCACCATGTGGTGGGCGCGTGTCATGATTGGGACGCGGACGGTGTCCTGTGATAGACAAGGATGAGACACTGCTGAAGGTGACAGACCTTCAGCGCCTTGTAGAGTGTGTAATCATTCTGTTTTCACCCATCAACTTTGTCAGGGGGCTTATCTCCCCACCCGGGGAGTGTGTCGCGTTCTAGGGCAACAAGTAGGGAGATTGTGGGTGGGCGTGGCAAGTGGAGGTGCGGCGAGTGGTCGAGCGGAATTTCATGCCGTAGATGAAGTCGAGATGGTGCAACCATTGGACAATGTGCAAGTGAGTTGGGATAGGATGCGTGTGGAGTTGAGACATGTTTTCGAAACAAGTTTGTTTGGAGGGCCAGTGCGGAGTGTGAGAAGGGAGGTGAGACTTGTGTTCGTGGAAGTGTGAGGAGTACATGTGCGGCTGATAACTATGGAAAGAATGTCGACCTTTGTACCCGGCCATTTTTGTCGAATGGCATTGGCGACGGGGGTGTACTTATCTCGAATCAGTTGTTCGGTGTGGGAGATGTTGTGGTCGGTGCAGTATTTCCACTCTCCTATCTAAGTCCTTTTTATTGAGGAGTAGTGGCGACGGCCGTTCGTATGCCCGACAAATCTAAGTTCGAGGAGCCGTCTGAAGTCGGGTTTGTGTGCAAGGAGTCGTAGCTCAGAGGAGAGTATGTCTTCGGGTAACACGGCAAGGCAAGAGGTGAGGGAGTCGGGCGAGAGGCCCTCGTCCGCAGCAACTAGGCAGGTGGGCATGTGAGTGGGGTGAGGGGGGTGGCAGTCAATGGGGGTGTGAATGAGTGCGGTGGATGAGAATGATTTGATGGGTTTGTTACCGAAGTCAGCCGTGATGGTTTCCTAGCGGCCTCCGTTGTAGCGTTCCATGAGGGAGAGGAGGAGTTGTAGCGCACTATTGTGACGGTCCTATCTTAGGCCGGACACATAGGGGCATTTACCGGCTATGTGGCCGTGGCTAGTGAATTGACCGCACATGGGGCAGCGTGGAGTGGGGTAGTGCGGGTGCTGTATACCCCCATATGAATTCTTCTTTGTGTGTGATTTGGGTGTGGGCTAGTGCTGTGTGTTTATTGTAGAATGTGAAGTTCGCCTCGTCCGCAGCAGCGCGGGCGAGGAGGCCGCCGTGTTTGGTAGTGTTAGAGATGGGTGTATGGTTGTGTTTGGTGTTGTATATATGTACGTATGGTTGAGGTTGGTGTACCTGTGGGGTGCGGGTTCTCCTAGGATTTGGGGCATGAGGGTGTATGGCCATGTCCAAGTGCCGATAGACACTTCCGAACCCGAAGTGTAGGTCGTGTCGGGTGGGTGACCGTCTACAACTTGGTTAGCGAGAGTGTCTGCGAGGTCGTTGTCGAGAGAATGGTTGTGTACTTTGATTTCGCCTAGATGGGTGCGGATGCCCGACTTGCAGCGTGTTTGGAGGGCCGGGAGCTCAATTGCTATTGCACCGACTTCAATCTCGGCTACGAGACGCTAAAGCACATCCGGCACCTTGAGCGGAAGGGCGAGTACTTCGTCTCTCCGAATTTGCTCAACAACTACTACTACGCCCTTGGGATATTTGAGGAAGATTGCAACTTGTACAAAATAAACTACCGCGGGGAACTGTTTCGTCTTGCCTGCCTCCCGATAGATTGGTCGGGCTTACCGTATTGATTTTGAAAACTCACGTAAGCCTTCACGAACCACCTCGACCGTGCCACGCCCCTAGCGCCGACGGACGCCTCTTTACCGACAAAACCCACCCGGCGCTTTTTGCGTAACACCCGCCGGCGTGGCGTCGGGCTCCTCCCCTAGATGGATAACTTCTTCTTCCTTGGCGATTCTTGCACAACCACCATACACCTCCGCGACCATATCGACGCTCTCCGTGTTGAAGTATCTACAGCCGTGTACACAATCCCAGATCGTACTAGTACTTCATCTTGTATCACATAGCGATATCATACAGTTACGGGCTTGCTCTGCCCGTACAGCACGTATTATGAATATCGACAGGCAGCTGTCAGTCATAGTTAATCATCATAACTGCCAGCCATAGCAGCACCGTCTAGCACAGACAGTGGCCTGATAGCAATGAGGCTGCGCCCCCACATGGAACACTATTTATAGTCACTCTCATGTGACTCTTGTAACCATTCTCTTTCTCACTTTCACCTTTCAGTCTCAGTTACCCTTGCACCTTTCATAGGTTATGGGCCCTCACACGAAGTAACTTAGCTAACTCGTCGAAAAACACCATCAGCGTACCTTTTAGCTTTGTTAGACTTCCAATACAACACAGAATAGTGTGCTGATCGACAACAAGGGTAATCCAACAAGGAACGGTTCAACAACCCCTACACAAACTTTCGTAATTTCAACTCATTACTAGTTTCTTCATAACACAGATCTCGTATTGCTCTCTGCGACCAAATTCTAAAGTCAGTAGCAATAGTACCACAAAAATCATTTTCTCAACGCCTCAACACATCCTCGTGCGCGATTTTACCCGTCGACAAATACCTCTCACTCGTTGCGCCTAGATCCTAAAGTCAACAGTGATACCTTTCGAAAATCTTTATCGACAATCGACGACAAATACCATCATCGACGTGATTGCTTGGGTGCACTCCTTCAAGGACTTCACACGTTATCATAAATTCGATGCAGCCTTGTCTGGCAAAGGCACACCTGCCAACCAGCGCGACCTGTTCCACTGTCTTTCTGCAGCCGTACGACAGTGCAAGGCAGCCCACACGGAGATCGAGCTCGCCCTGCCTATCAACGTGCTGGATGATGACAACACCTCCGAGACCTTCCATGGGACCTTGGCATGGCGCAACATTATATCATGGATTAAATTGGAAGAAAATCGCGCTGCGTGTCTTGCCAGCACAGTTCTAATGTCTCGGCAACTTCCGTCGCAGCACATTATCGAGTTCATCAACAGCAAAGATGCAGCGTGGCGTACCCTCATTCGCTTGAGCAGAGGTTGCAGTGACCAGGCTTTTGTCGACCACCATGTTATCCCACATATTGATGGCGCGGCTTATCCCAACCTCCGCATCTTTCTCAAACGTCACCGCCGTATGAATCCGGACGAATCGTGGGCAACTTTTCGTAACATCATCCTTGAAGACCCCGCTGCTGAGCGAGATGACCCCGTCGAAATCTGTCCTCCTGTCACGGCTTTTGTGGCTTCAGCTACCCCACACCAGGCCCAGCACCTTGATAATCCTCGTCCCGTGAGAAATCCTTGCGAGAGATGTGGCAGATCAAACCACAATCATTCACGGTGCTGGCAGCGCAGACACGTTGATGGACGACCCTTATCCGACCCACCCCCGATGACGCGACCTGGACCTCCGACTCGACCAACTGCGAGAAATGATTCTTGGTCCACGGATGGCACGCAGGGAAATAACATGCAGCGCCCAACACCGTCGGAACCTCGGGTCATGCTTTCGGCTGGACAACCAGTAGGCTATGTGGATTATGAGGATTTCTGCTTCGCCATGACCACGCCAGTATTGCGTGACATATCCTCTCCAAGCTCTGGGTACGACTTTCCACCCATGATATTCCATGAGCCACAAGTGAAACCCCAGTCCCAAGACCTCACAGAGCCGGTGTACACGTACTTACCTTCAGCTCTCGCAGCCTCCACCAGCATGCCTGCACCACCGGACCCGCAGCCTGTCATTCGCGACTCCTTATGCGTGACCTCTGATACCACTGCGGATCTACAAACCAGTGCACCACACACTCATATCGATGATACACCTACCAGCGCTGCTCTGTGGGATTGGAGCATGGTTCCCTCCGCCGTGACCACTAACTCGGCATCCACGGCGAGCAGTCTCCCGGATCTCACCGAGGCTTATCACCCGGATGATTACACCACCGAGTCGCCGCGTAGCCCTTTCGATTGCTGGACCTTTGCGTTGTCAGCACCGGCGCCGCGAGACACGATTTCTGTTACATTGCGAGACATCCCTGTCACACCACTGCCAAGACACATCGAACACTGGGTCAGTTTCTTCTCCGGCGGGCTGGTACCGCTACTGGCGGGTCATATGCAAACAGGAGGAACGGTGGGCATTTTCTCTGGCACCTGTGATTCCCCCGATACGCTCGCAATTCTGGATCAACGTCTTCTTGCTCTCCATGCCATCTACCCCCTGGGACTACCGCGTTCAGCCATCTCTCGGTGGAGGGAGCGCTTACCTGGTTCAATATTGACCACCCCCTTCTCATCATGGACGGCCCTTCCACCAGTTACTTTTCTCGAGACTGGACAATGCTACCCTCCGGACAACTACGAGTCTCTTCATTCCATCCTGAAACATATCAGGTTTTTGGCCGACACTCAGATGAATTATCCCACTTACCTTATTGAGGGCGGCAACGAGGACGAGACCCTTCCAGACATTATTGGAGCATTGGGCAGCCCTTTACGCGTCAAGGCTACTTCACTTGGTTCAACAGCTACTCGAGATACAATTTTGTGGACTAATTTTGGACGACAATGGGAGATTATGGATCACTATATCAGCATGAGGACCCCCCCCAAGACAGTGGTGGATATACTACACCTCGCGGGGGCAGACCACTCTTCATGGAGGGGCTTACCTGGCACGACTGTTCTTCCCCGGATTGCGAATTCTCTCCACAACTCGAAGTTTTGCCTTCGGAGCGACGGCAGTCCAGGACCGGGAATGTTCATCACTAGACAGAATGACAACACGACCAGTTTCAGTTCTCCATCGCCAGTACTGCAGGCGTTAGCTAAGGGGTTTGACACGTCGGCCATTCAGCTCATCAGGACAGCTCCTTCCTCCTGTGATCTGTTGCCATCTTTGGCGGATTGCATGGACATGAACGTCAGTACTTGGCTTATGGTGGCTGCCCGCGATATGCCCCGCCTACCTACGGATGTGGCCACAGTCTTCATGGCCCAGGCTGATACCCCGCTACAGCTTCAAGTCCAGATTGTCGACGGAGGAGCTTCCAGATTTATCAACGCCAACCGACATGAGTTCCACACCTACACTGACCTTCCACCTGCAAGTCGCTACAAGCTCAGCGGTGTCCCTGCTACAGTACATGGTT